>JAKSZT010054267.1:1625635-1660868 GCA_026826555.1 Tolypeutes matacus | reverse complement strand
CACTTGCATTCACTGTGCATAGAGAGCTATCATTTCTGACTTTGTATTACTCAACATTCTCACTTGATTTTCTAATTCTGTCACCTCCAGAAATACACTGGTTATGTAACTCAGAATTTTAAGTAATCAAAAATGTATAACTTTCTCTCTAATATTCCCAAGCACTGTGCATTCTTATTGCTTACTAAAAATAGTTCCCAGTGTGGTGATCACATTTGTTTTCTAACAGGCAATATCAACCTACTCTTTATTTACTGACTATTAACCCTCTAACATTCGTTATCTTCTCTCTTCCTCTTAACCACATTTTCCATTCTTTATGACTAAGTGCAGTGATCTCATCAATAGTGAAGTGTTTTTATATTATTCAAAGATGTACAGTGCTCTCCTCCTCTGATCATTTAATTATTTCAAGGTTTTATGAAGTAATAGCCTTAACATTTGTAGCTTTGTTTCAAAAGCTAGAGACTATATACACTTTGAGATGCCATGCTTTAGGCCTGAGTACATTTTCCAAATCTCAGTAATGTCCTAATGTATAACTTCAAAAATATTCCAGAGCTATGTAGAGTAGCTGATCAAATAGCTTTTATTTATATATTTTTTGTCCAAATATCTGTCAATTAGACTTAGACAGAGTGTAAAAATCCATGTAGACTTGAAAAAAGAAATGCTGTAGTAATTGTATGTTTCTTTTTTGTTTTGTTTTAATCCTTCATTCTATTCTCTAAAGCAAAGTTTTTATGTATTATGTAAGATTGAAATAAAATTCTCACTGTATAAAAAACATTATGGAATTTGTTAAATGAAACAGTTAAAGTTGTGTTAAATATTTAAAACTCAACCAAGATTTCAACTTAGCTGAAATTCAAATGTTTATTTAATAATTTATCAGTAATTTTAATGATTTTACTACACAAATATGACTATAACTTTTTGATTACATATGGATTTTACAAACCAATATTAACCAATGTAAGCAAATCAAAAGCTTAGAAACAGACCATAACATCTATGGCCAATGATCTTTGATGAGACTGTCAAGCCTCCCACTACCCCCCACCCCAATTGGGCCAGAACAATCTTTTCAACAAATGGTACTGGAGACCTGGGATATCCATATCTTATCCCACACCACATACAAAATTAACTAAAATGGATGAAGAACCTAAATATTAAAGAAGCAACCAAAAAGTCAAGAAGAAATGTAGGAAATCATATTCAAGATCTTGTGATAGGTGGTAGTTTCTTACACCTTACACCCACAGCATGAGCAATGAAAGAGAAATAGGACCTCCACAAAATAGAACACTTGCATCTCAAAGGACTTTGTCAAAAAAGGGTTAAAAGGCAGCTGATTCAATAGAAGAAAATATTTGGAATTCACATATCTGATAAGGGTTTAATATACATAATATATAATGTGATTATACAACTCAACAATAAAAAGACAAATTACCCAAATAGACATTTGTCCTAAGAAGAATTAAAAATGGTAAAGACACATGAAAAAAATATTCTTCATCACTACCGATTAGGGAAATGCATGTCAAAACTGCAATGAGTATGGTTTCACACCTATTAGAATGGCCACATTTAAGAAGTCAGAAAACTACAAGTGTTGGAGAGCAAGTGGAAAGATAGGAACAATTATTCACTATTTGTGGGAATATAGAATGGTACAACCACTGTGGAGGACTGTTTGGTCATTCCTTAAAAAGTTGAATATAAACTAACCATGTGATCCAACAATACCACTACTAGCTATATACCCAGATGAATTGAGAACTGTAATATAAACAGACATATGCTCACTGATATTCATAGTTACATTGTTCACAATTTTCAAAAATTAAAAACAACCAAGGTATCCACAAACTATGAATGGATAAACAAATTGTGTTGCATACACAAGATGCAAAATCATTCTGTTGTAGGAAGAAATTAAGTCATGCAGCATATGACAACATGGATGAACATGGAGGACATTATGCTGAGTGAAGCAAACCAGATACAAAAGCATAAATACTATATCATTGCACTATTTTGAACTAAATATTTTGTGTAAATTCATGGAGTTATTAATTAGAATTAGGATACCAGAAAATAGGAGTTTAGACAATGGAAAGTTAAGGGTTAGTCTTTGCAGAATTGATTTAAAAATGTTGTTTTTAAATCTTAGGAAAGAAATAGAAATGGTGAAAACACATTGTACTGTTTGTAACTAGCAGAACTATTTTATTGTTATGACAGTGTTTGAAAAAGAACATCTAAGATCATGCATATTACTAGAAAGAAAGCTAAAAATTTAACATCAGACTGTATAACATTATGAAACTTCATGTAAAATATGAAGATGGCTAATATTGCATATATGAATGTTTTCACAAAATAGAAATGAAATAAATAAAATAAACTAGAGAGACTTGAATAGTAGCTATGTACAGCAGGAGAAGTATAAAGAAATTAAGGGGTGAAGAGCTTGTTTGTTCCTCTGTTTTTTTTTACTTTTCCCTATTATTGGAATAATGAAAATGCTCTAATAATGACTGAAGTGATGAATGCACAACTATGTGATTATACCACAAATCATTGATTGCCCACTTTGAATGGATTTATACTTTATTAGTAAATATCAATAAAATTTATTTGCTAAAAAAAGACATGTGAAAATATTAGAGTAATTAATATATTATACAAAACAGTAAAGAAAAATAACAATGGGATGAATGAGTGTCAAGAAATTGATGCAAGAATATGAAACACTTAATTCTTGATAAGGTTGAAAAACATATCCATGAGTACATAACAAACTTTTTAATGAATAGCACTAAAAAATTGTATATTTATATCAGAAGAAAAATAAAAATTAACTAAATATGTATACCCCACAATACATAAAGAAATAAATTTCAAGTGGATTGTGGATTTAAATATGGAAACTTAAAGATATCTTAAGAAAAATTTTGTATGTTATTGGAATAGCAAATATGTCTTTAAAAAACAGAATATGAATAAATTGAATTACATTAAAATGAAGAATACCTGTGTTTCCTTCATCAACAAACACTACTGTGGGAAAATACAAACAAGAGAGGAAGAAACAGGACTTATTTCTAATCCACAACAGACATGAGGTTCATATGTAAAATAAATAAGGATATTCTCCAAATCATTAACAGGTTTACAGATAACTTAATAGCAAAATAGATATTTCCCATGCATTTCACAAAGGAAAACACTGAATTATATTAAAAATATGAAAAGATATTTGACTTATTTTGGGTTTCTGCAGAGACAGACCCTAAGATTAGTATGTGAGTGCAAGCAGTTGATTTGGGAACTGATCTAAAGAAGCAGAGGTAGTAGAGTGAAAAATTCATGAAGGAGTGGAATGAAAGCCAAATATAATTACATTAATAAGATACAAATGATCCTATTTGTATAATTTTAGAGAAGACTTAAAACAAGACTTTGAATTGCCTCACACAATCAGCAAGAAATTGGCCATTTACCATTGTCTGTCATTGGTGGTAGATTTTCCTTAGGGAATTAAATCCCCAGTAATCCCACTCTGGGCAATTGATGGACCAAACATATTCCTGGGACTAGAAAAAGTCACTGGAGTTGCAATATGAAATCATTTGCTAGTGAGAAAGAACCAATGGTATCTACTAGTATTGATATTAATTATTCATCAGAGAACTGCAAATTAAAACCCAATGACAAACAAGTAGATGCAATTACATCCTCACCAGAATGGCTAAAAATAATATCAATTCCAGGTGTTATCAAGATGTGAAGAAAGTCAACTCTTAAATGACACTGGCACAGAGAATATATGGGTCTACTAAGTTTGAACAAATGCATACTCTTAATTCAATAATTCAACTCCCAATATCCACTCAATAGAAAAGAATGTGTATGAATTTACTCCAAAAGATATTTAGAAGAATCTTTAGAATGAACATTATAAGGGACAAAAGTGTAAAACAACCCAATTATTCATTAATATTAGTAGGTATAAATATATTGTGGTATATTCATACAGTGGAATACCATACAGCGAACTATATCATAAGCTTTAGTGCTACAAAAACAACATGAATGGGTTTGATTCACATAATTTTATTATGTACTTGTCATTGTGTTTTAAGTACTTGTAAAAATTTTGACATTGGATTACAAGAAAGTATAAAATTATAATCATAACCCAAACACTGAAAAAAAATATGTTAAGGAAGAGAATATAAAAATAAAAAATGTAACATTTATATTTATATATGACCCAACAAAGAAAGAAAAATTAATAGACTGATACCCACATTTCTATTACTCATCTTGAGGTTTATCAAACCATCCTGTTGCCCTTTTTTCACCACCACTGATGCTTAGAATTATTTAACTGTTATGATCCATATTTAAAGATTGAGTTTTTAGTGTCACTAGCTTTCTTTTCTGATGAAGACTATTACAATCCTCATTAACCCAAACCACTACACATGCAAATATTGGGAAGTAAGACTGGGGATTTTCTAATTTCATTCATATACCACAACCTGACCATTATTGTCCTTGTATTAGTCAGCAAAAGGGGTGCTAATGTAAAATACCAAAAATGGGTTGGTCTTTATAAAGGGTATTTATTTGGGGCAGAAATCCACAGATACTAGGCCATAAAGCGTTAAGTTTCTTCTCTCACCACAGTCCATTGTCACATGTTAGAGCAAGACAGCTGCCGGCATTTGCCAGGGTTCAGACTCCTGGGGTTCCTCTCTTCCAGGGGCTGCATTTCTCTCCGGGCTTAGCTCCTGTTTCCTCCACAAGGTCAGCTGTAGACGATCAGGCAAACGGCTTGCTTCTCTTCTCCTGGGACCTTCTTTCCAACATCAAAACTGCTTCTCAAAAGACTGCTTCTCAAAAGACAGCTTTTACTCTGTACTTTGCCTTGTCTTTTATATTCGATTCCCCACCCACCAAGGGGTGGGGCTCAATGCCCTAATCCTAACCCAGTCATGCCCAGATTAACAGTTCAGTTTACAAGCATGATCCAATTATACTTTTGGAATTCATAATTACATCAAATTCCCCAACGGCCACAGTCCTAATCAATTATCTCAGGTGAAGTCAGAAAAAGCATCCTCTACTCATGGATAAAGCAGGTAACTTACTGTCTCCAAGGATGAACAACTCAATGCGATCATAATGAGCGTAGTTAACACCCCTGGGCAAGTATCATCCATTGTGTAGGAAAAAAACACACTCTTCAAAGTTAAATACCATTATCAGTGTGTTTTTTTCCTGTATTCCAAACTACATGCAACCATACCCTAAAGAAGTTGAGGAGCAGAAGAAATGAAATAGTTGTTGAAGCAGAGTCCATGATAAATCCTGCTATATCTATATCATTCTACATGGGATGACCAGGTTCCATACCACTGTGACTATTTTAATTCGGTAAAACCAAAAAAGGAAAATATTATGTTTTTGAACTAATTCACTCCTGTGTTATTGAAGCAGGCTTCATATAAATGGATCTTGAACCTGGCAAGAAGTCCATGTAGATATCGATACACCCAAGATGGCTGCTCGAAGACCCTCATGAGACTTCTGCCATTCAGAATGAGGTTTCCTCCAGAAGCCAGATGAAGGCCTGGATATTCTCCAAGGCCTTATAATTGGGCCTTCCTAGGGGATTGATTGGTTGGGGTAATCAATGAAAACAGCAAACAGCTGGAACTCCTCCCATGCCATTAGCAAAGGGGTGGAATAATGAATGGTTTAGAAAACAAGCACAAAGTTTAAATCTATCTCATTCTTCTTGGCTTCTGCACACTGCTCTCACCATGCCCACCCCCCATATGTATCAACAAACAAGTAAAACTTGGTCATTAATAATCTGTAATGGGAAATTGTAGGCTATAAATCAGCCCTCTTTATCCCTCTTCAGCCCCTTCATCTTTCTGGGACACACGACGATCTGTTCTTTTCTCTCCTTTCTCTTCCCTCCCAATTTAATAAATTACTGCTCTGACTAACCTGACATGCTCTTGAAATTCATTTCTGCAGCATAGTCAAGAACATAGACAAAATCTGGTAACATATTTGGTGAATGCCAGTCAGGAATTTACTGACTGGCATTCACCAAATATATATCCTGTATAATACCTTCTTTTGCTTATCCATTTTAAACTAGTTCACCTATGGGACCCATGGCATGCAATCCCATGAGGGAAGAGGCTGGGGAATGGGAATTCTCTGCATCTGTGCCATGCACCCAGGCTTGTGAGATCTGACCCTGGCCAAGAGGCCTGGGACACAGGGCAGAGTCTCAAAGCAGGGCCTTGCCAAAACAGAGTTCCCCCAGCTTAGCACCAAGCACTGCAAAACTCCCTTTTCAAGCTCTTTTAGCAATCATGTGGCTTTACCCTCAGGCCACTGCCTTCTTCCATCCTCTCTTCTCCATGGCAGGGATCAGGGCAATTACTCAGAGCCCAGGGCTTGCACATCTCAGCTGGTCCATGCCTTTGCAAGCCACCTTGCTATTGACCACACCCAGCTACCTGGTCTGGGATGGGGTGGGAAGGGAGCAAGCAGAGTCAAGATGGATGCTCTGGGAGTTCCTTTCCCCAGGGCAGTCACAGGCCAGGGATCCTCATAATTAACCTTTACCCAAGTTTTACCTTCCTACTTCGTACTACCAGATTTCTCATTACAGGGTTTGTGTTAAAATGTTTTGGAATGTCTTAAAAACTGTTCAAATTGAAAATGCATTTGCTAGTGAGGATGTTATTGCCTCAGGGCCCAAAGGCCTGTTAGCTAGAACAATTGATCTCTAATCACTTAATGGCCTTTTGATGGCTGGTATAACTGAGAAGTTCTCAGTTCCTAAGAATGGCTTTTAAGACCTCTGTAAGTATAAGAAGAAACTTTTTTCCCCTTCTCCAGGAAGGAGCAATATTCAGCTTGGCAGCTGAATCCAAAATCTATTTGACCCCAAGGTCTATTTGATTTGTTTCTCAATTCTAGAAAGGGTGTGGAAATGTTCAGTGGCAGGGTCTCTGATTCCTGGGGTGGTGGGAACCAGAGTAGTAACTCTGAATGTGTCCCAAGACTCAACTTCGGCACTTTGATTTGTTGCAGTCAGCAGAAAGAAACCCAAGTGGCACTCTTGGGGGTATGGATGAACAAAGTTTTATTATGCATGGGCCCAGAGGAGAGTCAAGTCTCCAAAAAATCTGAGCCCTGTTTTCCTATTTTCATAAGTTTATATAGGAACACTAAGCAGGCAAATTCCTGAGCAAGCCGGCAGGCAGGGTTACAAAAGCAGAGTGACTGTTAGCTTATCTTCCTAAAAGCAGAAGTCCATTAGGGAGGAAAAGAGTTATTATCTGTTTAGAGTTGTAAATTTCAATTCAAAGGGGCAGGCAGGAATGCCTATCTTACTGACATGGATTCCATGGAGAAAAAGGTGGGGGAGGAGGAGAGAAAGGGACCAAGGGGAGTTTATTTTCCTAAAGCTGTGGGTTTCTGCCAAGGGGGTTAGGGTCCCGGCACTTCCCTTACCATTCCCCCCTTTTGATGTCCTTATAATTCTTTATGGGGCATCATCTGCTAAGATGGGGATTTTTCTGTAGTCCCCAAGGGCTGATATTTAACACGAGGCATTATTTGGTGTTTTAGGGCACTTAAGCAAGAAGTGATGTATTGTGTTAGTTACTGTAGAATGTATGTCCTGAAAGTTAAGAGGAAAAAGACTGAGGATATTACTGGCATAAATGGCAAAATCCAGGAGAGGAGATACTGGATGTAGTTCCCATTGGCAGATGCCTGGTATATGCGGTTTAAATGGCCTTTGGCTCATTCTTTCAGTAGGGCCACTTTGTCCCTAACTATTCCTGAGATGTTCGCATAGAAAGAGCATTCTTCCCCCAGGGCCTGACAGATCCCCCCTCAACGTGCAGTGAAAAAGTCTAATCCTCTCCTGTTTTGTAAAACCACTTCTGCCAACAAGTCAATCTGGTCTTGCAACCCGCTGAGAGCCCCCAATATTTTTTTGAGGTTATTTGACATTTCCTGTGCTAGTGTTTGTAAGCCCTCCTGACCAACTTCAAGTGAGACCCTGCTACTGCTTCACTCCCAACTACTCCTAGTCTAAGAGTATTAGAATTGCCTGTATTGCTCATTTGGCTCAGGAGAGCTTTCCAGGAAATTCATCTCCATACACCGAGAACAATGGTGCTGGCCAAACCAGGTAGCAGATGCCCTGACCATCCTGGTGTAGGCACCAGTAGGCATTGGTGCCACAGACCCAGATGGTGGAGTTTGTGGTGCATCAGTCAGGCTCATTGAGTGGGCGGGTGGTGTCACAGTTGGCCCTTTCAAGAGGGAGGATGGTTGAAGGAGACATGGTAGTTATGTTTTTACAGTTAGCCAGTTTTCCTGGGGGTTCAGCTATGCAGACTGGGAGGGGCCTTGTTCCAACTGTAGAGCTGTCACGGGTCAGGAGGGTTACATTCCATGTGACAGGTACAGGGAAGATAGTTAGACTGGAGGAAGGGCATAGCCAGCAGGAGGCAGCTATGTTTGGCTCAGATTCAGTAAGAGTTGGTGGAAATTTCGAACCTGGTGCTGCCAGACCACCTGCCACCCCAGCTGTGGTGTGTCCAGCTGCTGCCGCCCAGTCTGCTGCCAGACCTCTTGCCACCCAGTCTGCTGCCAGACCACCTGCCACCCAGTCTGCTGCCGCAACAATTGCTGCTGCCCCAGTTTCTGTGGATCTTCTTTTTGAGCCTCATTACTGGCATCAAACATGAGACAGTTACCATCAGTCCTCAGATATATGGTGCATACGTCCTTGTATGTATGATTGTTATTCTTGCTTTGACCTTCACAATTACACCTTAATTATTTCTCAAAAAAAACAAAAAACAAAAAACAAAAAGAACATTGTGCGAGGCTGCTCTAACTTTGGCTTTAAGCATCTGGGAAGCTTTACTGATATTTTCCATCAGGGTTTTTTCTGGGGGTTGGGTTACCGGGATCAGTTGGACCAGTATGAGGTCCCCTGGGTCCAGCCCCAATGGGTTGTATATTCCAATTCCTAGTTTTAGTCCCATTTGGGGTTTTAAAAAGGTATTTTCTGATCTGGTGGTTATGTTTATTAAGGTGAGTTTTATGGGATCACAGATTTCTATGCCACACCCTGCTGGGCTGGGGATTTTCTGTAGGAGATATGGAGAAGTCGGTGGAACCCCCTTCCAGGGAGCAGTGGCACCTACCAGCAAGCTCCAAAAGTGGCAGTATCCTCAGCCCTTTTGGGGGTCTCAGCAGAGCTATTTGTCATAACCCCCATAGTTGTGACCCCTATACCCTCTCCTGGGGGCAAGTATGGGGGCATGGGGGTATGGGGCCACAAGCAAAAACATGATCTTGGACTGCCCTGCAAGTGTCAAATATTACAGAGGCTGAAGTTGCACCTGCCGAGAATGGGACTAAAGCATTCAGCATGGATTGTTTGTCCCAGCTTTGAATAATTTGCAGCTGCCATAGATTTTGGGGGCAGTATTGGCTCCTAGGGAGGGGGCGAAGAAGAAAAGGATAAGCAAGTCGAGGCACAGACACATCCAATTATACACCAGTAAGCAATTGCAAGTAGGGCTCTATTCACAACTGTCCAGTCTGCAGGGGCCACAGCAGCGAGTTCACTTCAAATACCGAGGTGAGCAGGCTGTAAAGCACAGGATCCACCAGGAGCAGGGGTCCATTCAGCAGGCATTTGAGGAGGTCGGTGCGCTGGAATCCCGGGTGACTCACACTATGAAAGGGTGGCCGGGTACAGGTTGGGCTGTCCAGCTGTCCTGCTCTTTATCAAGGTGTGCCTTCTTGACCCTGGAATGATGGATCCAAGGAATGATGCCTGCAACTTTAAGAGCAGTAGGAGTTACAAGGATCACAGTATGTGGACCAGTCCAGGAAGGCTGAAGTGGTTCTTTTTTTCAGTCTTTGACCCAGACTAGGTTCCCTGGAAGGTGGGGGTGTCCCAGGGGGATGAGATTCCAAGACAAAACAGTTTTATGTATTTCAGCTAGTGTTTTCCCCAGCTGCTGGAGAATGGAATCTTGGCTAGCCTCCCGAAGTCTGAGATTTCCTCTGAAGGTCTGGATAATTTGGGGTGGCTATCAAAATAGAATTTCAAAGAGTGAATAGCCTGTGGGTCCTGGATTACACCTAACTTAAAGAAGGATCAAGGGAATTAAGTCTACCCAGGGGAGACCAGTTTCATGGCAGAATTTGGCCAGGGTGGCTTTGAGGGTTTGATTCATGCACTCAACTTTCCCTGAACTCTGGGGCTGTAAGCAGTATGGAGTTTCCACTTGATTCCTAACATTTTTGCTAGCTCTTTGACTATGGCAGCCATAGATATTTGTACCTTTGACTTGGTTTCACTTCTGTGAAGTCTACTGTGTTATCTTCAAAAGGGACCATTCCTGTGTGCTAGACACCTGCCAGAGTATGGGGGCCCTTCAAGGTGTTGTTTTTGTCACAAACTGGGCGCTGGCTGCTGATGGTGGCACAGAGAGAAGTTAGCCGGGCTGTGTCATAGTATCTTCCGAGCAAGATATCTATCACAGTTTTACCTATGTGGGTGAGTTGGTGGTAACGCTGAATGAGGGCATGAGTGGCTCCTTTTGATACAAAAATCTGGTCATTCGGGAGCAGCCAAGGTCCTTAGGGGGTTCGGCATCCCCCTTCTCTTTTAGCCCACTCCTGTTCTTCCCAGGTATAGCTTAGTTGATCAGTCTCTTGTCCTAAGAAGGACAGCTGCAGTGTTAATTCCAGAAATCATATTCTGTCTGTTCCTTCAGCCACTTGCTGAGTGTCTTTGTCAGCTAACCTGGTTCCTTGAGTGACCATAACCATTCCTTTCTGATGTCCCCAGTAGTGGGTGATGGTGACTTTGTCTGGTTCCCACATTGCTTCTAACATTTGGAGGATTTATTCTTTGTTTTTGATTTCCTTTCCCCCTGTGGTAAGGAGACCTCTTTCTTTATAAATTGCCCCATGGATATAAACGGTAGCAAATGCATACTTAGAGTCAGTGTAAATGTTTACCGTTTGTCCAGCGGCTAGCTGCAGTACTCGTACTAACACCCAGAGTTCTGATCATTGAGCAGACCATCCCTGTGGTAGAGACGCTGCTTCCACCACCCGTTCGGTAGTGGTAACTGCATATCCAACAAGCTTTTCCCTGTTTTTAACAAGACTGCTCCCATCTGTAAATAGTTTGATCTGGGGAAGGCAGTGGTTTGTCTTGGAGGTTGGGGTGACTGGCGTAAATTTCTTCAGTGACTTCAACACAGTCATGTTCAGAAGCCCCTTCCTAATCTGGCAAAAAGTTGGCAGGGTTTAGAGTGCGCACTGTTTCTATTGTCACTCTGGGTTTTTGACAGAATAAACCTTGGTAATGTGTGATCTGGGGATTTGATATCCACCGATGCCTGTTTGAGTTCATTAGGGCAGTAACTGTGTGTAGCAACATAACATGAATTGCCTGTCCAGGAGTTTATTTGTCAGCTTCTTGGACAAGAGTTATGGTTGCTGCCAGGGCTTTCATGCAGGGGGCCACCCTGCAGCCATGGAGTCCAGCTGTTTGGAGTGGTAAGCAATGGGTCTTTGTCAGGAGATGACTGTGTGAGAACCCCCATTGCTACTTTGTTGTTTTCATGCAGGAAGAGGTTAAAGTTTCAAGTTATATCCAGGAGCCCCAAGGCAGGGGCTCGGCTGAGTTGTCTTTTGATGTTTTGAAAGGCCCTCTGTTGAGTTTCTTCCCAGGCAAGAGGCTCTTTTTCTGGACCCACCAGAACTTCATAAAGGGGCTTGGCCATGGCTGCAAACCCAGGGATTCAGATGCAGCAAAACCCTGCAGCCCTGTGGAACTCACGAAGCTTTCTTTTTGTGATGGGGGTAGGGATGGTGCAGATCACTTTCTTTCATTCAGGTCTGAGCATTCAGTGCCATTGTGTGATGTTGAGCCCCAGGTACCTGACCTGCTTTTTACAGATCTGTTCCTTTCTCCAAGACACTTTATACCCAGTCTGTGTTAGAAGTTGTAGGAGAGTCTGGGTCCCTCTCCAGCAGTCCTCTTCCGTTTCACTGGCAAGTAGGATGTCATCTACATATTGTAAGAGGACACACCTGCAGTCTTCCTGGGGGTAGGTGGCCGAATCTGCTGCCAAGGCTGCCTCAAAAAGGGTAGGGGAGTTTTAGAAACCCTGTGGAAGCCGGGTCCAGGTTAGCTGACTTTTCTGCCGGGTTTTGTGATCTTTCCATTCAAAGGCAAACAGAGGCTGGTTCGGGGGGAGGGGGCAGCTGCAGACAGAAGAAGGCATCTTTCAGGTCCAGGCAAGTGAACCAGGTGGCTTCAGGTGGCGGCTGTCCTAACAAAGTATATGTGTTGGGAACAACCTGATGTAAGGTGAGAGTGGCATTATTAATGGCTCATAAATCCTGCACTGGTTGATATCTGGTCCCATCTGGCTTTTTTACTGGCAATAATGGGATGTTCCAAGGTGACTGGCATTTGATTAGAATTCCCTCTCTTTAGGTGACCTGTATTTCGACTATGCCCAATTGTGCTTTGTGGGGGATTGGATACTGCCTCTGCCAGACCAGGACTACTCCAGGCTTCAGGTTGATGATGATGGGTGCATGGTTCCATGACATTCCCAGTGGATTTTTTCTTCTCAAACCTGGGGGGAAAGTTCCAGCAGTTTTTCCAGATTCTAACCTGAAATTTCTTCTGCATGAAGTCTCCATTCTTTGATTCAGGGTATAGTGACAAGGAGAGTGAGGCCAGTCCTGAGGCTTAAGCTTGCTGGCCCTTCAGGTTTGAAGATAATCTGGGCTCCCAGGTTCATTAAGTGGTCCTTACCAAGCAGGTGAACTGGACATTCAGGCAGGTACAGAAATTCATGAGTCACTTTGAGGCCACTGAGCTGGTAAGTTCTTGACTGGTGAAAAGGCCATCGGCCTGACTGGCCCCCAGTTGCTCTTGATATTAGTGATTTTCTGCTAAAGGAGATGACAGGGGTTTTGACCACAGAATGTTCAGTGCCAGTGTCCACCATGAAAGTCATTGACTAGCCCCTGACTTCTACTTTGACCATGGGTTCATGGGGGCCAAGTTCCAGTGAGCCTGGTCACCCCTATTCAGTGTTGAGTCCTGCCAGCCCAATCAGGTGGTCTTGGGGCTCAGATCAGTATTTCCCTTTAGGGATGTTCCCTCTATGCGCCTGAGTCATTTGGGGGCACTCATTTTTTCAGTGTCCACTTTCTTTGCATTAGACACATTGGTCTCTGGCCAGAGGCACCATTCTGGTGCTTGTCACCCCTTTTTGAGGTGGCCCTTCTTGTCTGATGGGGTCAGTATTTCCCAAAGCTGCTGCCAGTAAGGAGGATTGATGTTTTATTCACTTCTTGGCTTCTTGTTTGGAGGTTTTGTCTCAATTGACAAATACTTTTTTGGCGACTTCCAGTAGTTGAGTGATGTTCATGCCCGTGAATCCTTCTAATTTTTGGAATTTTCTTTTAATGTCCTTTGCGGCCTGCGCAACAAAGGTGGTATTCACCATCCTCTGGTTTTCTGGAGTTTCTGGGTCAAAAGGAGTGTAGATAATGAAAGCCTTGCAAAGCTGTTTGGAGAAATATCCCAGAGATTTGTCAGGCTTTTGAGTAACAAAATTTGTCTTTGTCATGTTTGTGGGTCATTTTGCCCCTTCTCAGACCCCTTGGAGAAGAGCTTCCCGATATTGCTGGAGTGCAGTCCATCCATGATCACTGTTGAAGTCCCAGTTTGGTTGGGCTTCTGGTGCCACTTCTCGTGGCCAGTCTTCCAGGTTTAAGATGCCAGCGTGGGCCTGCTCTTGCAGCCACTTTCGGGCTTTTATCAGAATCTGTCGTCTCTCTCCCATATTAAACAAAGACAGGAGATGTTAGTGGCAATCATTCCAAGTAAGACAATGGATTTGGAAAATGGATTCCATGAGATCAATAAGGGCCTGGTGCTTTTCTGAGTAGGTGGGGTGTGGTGCTTCCAGTTTAAGAGGTCTGTAGTGGTGAAGGGCTGGTAGTATAATACAGGCTTCCTGGGTTGGATAGTTCCATTCTCACCAATCTGGGCCAGACCCTGTGTTTCATGGAGGAACATCTGTAATGCAAGTTGTGCCAACCAGAGCCTGGTTGTTAGTGGGGCTGCAGGGCTTTCCTCAGAGGGGGTTGATGTTCCCAGAGGGACCAAAGGTAGAAGTGTTTCTGGGAAATCTGCCTGTACTCCCAGGCTAGGAGAAGAGGCTAGAGTGGCTGGAGCATAAGGCAGTGGTGGTGGTGGTGGTGGTGGGTCCTCCTCCGAAGACCCTTGATGAATGACTGGATTCCAGAACCTCTTTCCCTGTGCAACCAAGACCCTGCTCTGTCCCTTTTTCCAACATACAATTGAACCCAAGGGGGCACAGACAGGGCTATCTCCAACCAAGAGTTGATATAGGGAAACTGATTGGGGTGGCCAGGAGTTCCTGTGACCACCAGCCACACTGCACAGACCCTGACTATATCCAGGGTTCCTTCCAAGGGCCAGTCAAGATTAAAAGTGGGCCACCCTACTTCACATAAGGTTTGGAGGGTGCCAGGGTTCATTCAGAAGCCATAATCTCTGGAAAAAGCCTTCTTGAAATTCTTGAGCATGCAGTTTAAGATGGTAGGTTTTGACTGTGATGAGCCCATACCCTGTGTCAGTGGCACAAGACAGACAAGGGAAGGGCTCACCTCTTTCAAGGCCACTCAGATGTCTGCCTGTCCATGTCTCGTGTGAGGACTTTGGCTCATCTTAGTTAAGGCACCTGGGTAAATTTCAGGGTGGCCATTATGTAATATGACATAGCCTTAGAAAACAGGTTAGGGCCCACGCGAGTTCCATAGCATAAAATTTTAGAGTCACAGTGTGGTATGGCAGATGCAAGCCTCTGCCGTCCTCACTCACTCACAGCCACTCAGAGGTTATGCAGTCCTTCCCACAGGGATTAACACTGTTGAATCCACAACCTGAGTCAGTGGCATGAGCCAGACAAGGGAAAGAGTTGCCTCTTTTGAGGCCACTCTGATGTCCGCCTGTCAGCATCTTTCGTGAGAACTTAGGCTTGTCTTAGCTAAGGCACCCAGGTAAAGTTCGGGATGGCTGTTATGCCATACGATATAGCCGCAGAAATCAGATTAGGGCCCACGTGGGCTCTGTAGCATAAAGCTTTGGAGTCACAGATTGGCATGGCAGACGCAAGCCTCTGCCATCCTCACTCACTCACACAGTCACTCAGAGGTTATGCAGTCCCTCCTACAGGGATTATCCTATTCTGGAATCTCAGTACTTGAGATTTCAGAAGGTGAGCAGTCTCCTCTTCCATCTGGAGATGGTCTGAATGAGAACTTGGCACCTGCAGCATTACCTTTCTGGAGTCTTTTGGCAAGGTTTAGTCTGCCTCCCCTCTGAGTCAGGCTGGAGTGTAGGGATGTGGTCTGCGGGGACCACATCAGAAGGAGGTCCTATGAAGAGGACAGGTGGTGCCCACCTCATTCACTTGGAGATTGCTGTTGGCCGTGCCTGTCAGCCCCAGGACATAGGCACAACTGGTCTGCTCGATTGGATTTTTCCTGGTCAGGGAACCAAATGTTGCAGCTGGTAGAAAGAAACCCAAGCAGCACTCTTGGGGGTATGGATGAAGAAAGTTTTATTATGCAGGGGCCCAGAGAAGAGTCAAGTTTCAAAAAAACCTGAGCCCTGTTTTCTGATTTTCATAAGTTTATATAGGAACACTAAGCAGGCAAATTCCTGAACAAGTGGGCAGGCAGGGTTACAAAGGCAGAGGAGTGACTGTTAGCTTATCTTCCTAAAAGCCGAAGGCCATTAGGGAGGAAAAGAGTTATTATCTGTTTAGAGTTGTAAATTTCAATTCAAATGGGCAGGCAGCAGTGCTTATCTTCCTGACCTGGATTCCATGGAGAAAAAGGTGGGGGAGGAGGGGAGAAAGGGACCAAGGGGAGTTTATTTTCCTAAAGCTGTGGGTTTCTGCCAAGGGGGTTAGGATCCCAGCACTTCCCTTATCAGATTCAGAGAGCAGCAAAATGTTCCCTGAGATTTATCTTAGGAGCTTCCATTTGGGTAAGAGTGCAGTCAGTCTCGGACCCTGGAATGTAGGGGATGCCGAGAAACAGAGCAGGAAACTCTGAAGACCCCCAAGAAATTCCTTGGGCACTTTTATTCAGAGGGCAGCCAAACATTCCTCTGAGATTTATCTCAAATGCTTTGGTTTGGATAACTGCTCCATCTACCCCTATTCCATTTGGGTGCTTTGGTCTGAATTTTGGGGTTTTAAGAATCCCCCAAGACTTAGTTCATCCATAAGGATACCTGTCAACAAGACTTTGGATTAAATTTTCAGGATGCTGTGACCAGAGCATCAGCTCCAAATTATTTGGAGTGGTAAACATTTTAATCAGACTTGTACTCTGGAATGCCAGGTCAGTTGACTGAAAGCAATTCTTCATTCTTCCTAGAAGAATGGGCATGTTCCCTATTGGAGTGTCTTAAATCCTGCCTTCTGCTGGTCTACATGGCCACAATATAGCTGAGAGCAGTCTCTGTTCTAGATCATATGCAGAGAGATACTAAACATGTGAAAAGTCCTGGTAATCATAATTTTCTAAGTAGTTACTGAATGTGCTTAGTCCAGATATCCATCTTAGGCCTTGTTCTAGAAACTGTCCTACTCATAGCCTGGGGAGGATTGGTTAACCATTCTTCCAGGGCTAACCATTTCCCACCAGAAGGGAAATAGCAAATGATGTGGCTAAGACTCATTAGCTTAGCCCCTTTGAGATGGTTCATGGGCAACCTTTCCTCACCCAGGACCTGGAAACAAGGTTGTGATAAAAAAACTTGGCAAGAAAACAAGTCCTTCTCTCAGTTAGAACCAAAATGGAAGGAACTTTGCTCTGTAGTTCTGATCACTCCCACAGCTACTAGAGTTAAAGGAATTTCTAGCTTGGTGCACTTATCCCAAGTGAAACCAGCTACCCAGGGAAGTGCCAGCTCACCAGAAGCACCTGATGAGACACACAAATGCTAGTCATTGGATGTCCTGAAATACCTCTTCAAGAAACAAAGCTAAGTGGTGTCTGTGTCAAACCAAGTGTTCCCTCTAACTTTAATCCAGATGCCTATTGTTAAGGGGAAGGCAAGCCACACACACTTTAAGAAGCCTTGTCTGTTTTAATCTCCTGTAACTTAACTAAAAAAGGCAATGCTTCTTCTCATTCTTCGCCTACCATAGGAACTGGGATTGGCAATATATACCTTACTCCATTACCAAAAGAATAATACTGTTTCCCACTAACTTCAGGAAAATGCAGGGTTTGCAGGCACCTGGACTTTTCTGCATTTGTGGTCCAACATCCTCTTAGTGGGACCTTATATCCTCAAGATTGTAATGAAGTTTATTTTTTCCAGAATCAACATGTTGTTAGCCATATGGGGACTTCATTCAACTTCACCCAGGATGCCAGACACATCTTGCTCCAACCAAGATTAAATAGCCAGAGGGTTTTACACCTTGTCAGGTAGGGCCTACTGCCCCTAACCAGCAGGATGTAGTTACAGAAGAATGACCATCTCCTTTCAGCACCCTTTTAAGAATAAAAGTGTAAATTCTCTGAGAGATGAATGAGAGATTCCCCATCTAGGGAATCAATAGATGGATATGGAAACTGACAAGGAGTCCAGGTAGATATCGATACCTCCAAAATGGCTGCTGGAAGATTTTAATGAGACTTCCGCCATTCAGAATGAGGTTTCCTTATTAAGCAAGGAGAAGACTGGATATTCTCCAGGGGCCTTATAATTGGGACTCCTGGGGTATTGAAGGGTGTGGCAATCAATCAAAACAGCAAACAGTTGGGACTCCTTCCATGCCATTAGCAAAGGGGTGGAATAATTAATGGTTTACAAACCAAGTGCAAAGGTCAAGTCTCTCTTGTTCATCTTGGCTTCTGCACCCTACTCTCAGCATGTCCTGACCCCCACGCATGTATCAGCAGGCAAGTAAAACCTGGGCATTTAGAATCTATACTGGGAAATTGTAGTCTATAAATCAGCCATCTTTATCACTCTTCAGCCCCTTCCTCTCTCTGGGACCCATGATCTGTTATTTTCTCCCATTTCTCTTCCCACCCTACCTTAATAAATCATTGGCCTAACTAACTGGATGTGCTCTTGAAATTCATTCCTGCAGCATAGTCAAGAACCTAGACAAAATCCAGTAACAGTATGAGACCTTATAAATGGGTCTATATCAGTGACTGTGATTGAGTCTCTGCCCTCTTGCTGGGCCTGATATAAACAGAGACACACACATGAAAATAGTGCTCCAACATTCTGATACAACCATGTGAAAGAAAGGACTCCAGGCTTGCCCACAGCAAGGATCAAGAAGAGAAGCCATAAGAGACTCAAGGTTTGAGGCCCAGGGAGATTGACTGATTGGCCACAGCTGAGTTCTAGGAGTGAGTAGAGAGAAACCCACTCTCTTGCCCATTTGCTACTGGCAGGATATGATCAACAACTAAACTTGGTGTGAAACCATTTCTGATGGTGCCTTGATTTGGACATTTCAGAGCCTCAACTGTAAGCTTTTATCCCAAATAAATCCCTGTTATAAAAGCCAACACATTTCTGCAAATTTGCATTGTCAGCCCTTTTCAACAAAGACACCCATTAAGATGAAGTGCATCCAACTCTCTCTGTCTCTTCCACACAATAAATCTATATGAATACATTTGTTGAGAATTTTGAGGATTCTGAAAGGTAAATAGTCACAACTAAATTGAGAAAGAGTACTAGATTTTAAGAGGAATATACCATACAATTGTGAAGAATGTGAAGTTAGTAAACCAATCTAACAAATATATTTATAAATTCCTAGAGATATTCTGATCTGAACATATATGAATCAAATCCTAACCACCACAATGAAGACATTCAGAACTGAATTAACAGAAAGATCATCATGAAGGCATTAAGCAACTAATTGTTGCACATGGGTATAGAAACAAATGGACCTGAGAAGGTTCTGAATTTGGAAATCTAATGGAACTCCAACACAGAGAGACTGGTTAGATCTTATGCCTTAAATAGAACTGGGAGAATTTTTGTAACATCAAAACTCTAGCATTCTCATAAAATTTAAACAAGACCAAGAGTAACATTTCTGAATATTGTAAAATATTTGAAATATGTAATATGAAATCCAAAATTAATTGGAATACAAAGATTCAGGAAAGTTTCAACTCATAAAGCACAATAAAAGTTTTAAAACTGTTGATCATGAGGTGAACATAAATGTTGGAATGATATGACAAATAATTTAAAGCAGCTATTATAAAAATGTTCAAATAAGTAAGAGTAACTCCTTTTGAAATTAATGAAAATTTGAAAGACTAAGAGGAAAACTAGGGGGAATCAAAGGGAAATTTTAGTTCTGAAAAATATATTAAATGGATTATCAAATTTAATTAATTAATTAGATATGTTCTAACACAGAATGGAGATTACAGAGGAAATTTCAGCATATTGGAGATAGATAAATATAGAAATCCAATCTCAACAACAGAGATACAAAATATATATTTTTTAACTGAATGAAGACTAAGTGACATATGGTGCAGTAAGACAAGTTCTTATATATATGTTTTATCCCATATTTGAAAGGGACAGTTTGGGGAAGCTGTAAGACCAAAGAACACACTGAACAAATGGTTAGACATGAGATTTATTGGACTTCACACACAGGAAAGAATTTTTTATGGTGTCTGGTTGAAAAATGAAATTAGTGCTCTGCAAAGAAGTAAGGAAAGAAGGAAGAATAGAAGGGGTCTCAGGATAAAGACATTCCATAGGGTATGAGAACAGAGCTTCAGCAAAAGTTACATGAGGTGCACAAACAGGGTGTGTGGTGATGTTATACAGGGAGGGAATATACAGCCTTAGGGAATTAAAGTTTGCAGTAGGTCTGTCACTATTTCAATAATCAGTGTCCAGTTTAGGTCAGGTGGCTATGGACTTCAGACTGTGTTTTATTTAAGGGAGGGGGCTTCCCAGTCCCTGGGCTCCCAAAATCAGCCCCCACCCAGTGACTGGCAAAAACCACTGAACACACATTGTAATATAGTCATATATGAGAATGTGTAGTTTCTTACAAGATATTTATGCAAACCTACAAATTCTATAATTTAAAAAAATTACCATAGTTAAAAGAAAAAAAATTAAAACTCTTATGCTAAGTGAAAGAAACCAGATACAAAGTACAACATATGGTATGATTTCATTTGAGTTCCATGAAAAGCCATGACAACTCACTGTCGCCTCTAAATTTCTTTTCTATGTTATTCAAGCTAGCTCATGCAATATTTCATTCATATTACTTGCACTAATACCATATTTGAGTAACTTAACATTATATTTTCAAACTTTTGGGTACAGTCTACTTATCACATATGTATCCTTAGGTAACATTTTAAATCAATCACCTATTACATACACTAGAATAAAAAAGAATGGACATTCTATTAGTATATATTTTAATATTGGTTAGAAATAATTGAATATGTTAATGGCCTGAGACATATCACATGTATTTCAATTAAATTTTCATTGCCTATTGTTAACCACGTCCATAACAGGGGCTTGTGAAGGGTTCAAGTGAAAAAACACCCAAGGAGGAGAAGTATAATGGTCCATACCTGGCTGCAGCTGAGCGGCAGACGATATGCAGCCTCTGGGCTGATCTGTTGGTTTTTATTAGCACAGATGATCTCATTTTTGGCATGCAATAACAATGATACACTGGTATGAATAACAAGTCATTCAGATTTTATAGCATGCTATGTTATTATTCCTCAAACATCCTTGGCCCTAGGATTGTTTAGAGAACATTTGCTGCAAGCTAGTTCTATCAGCTACTTTTGGACACAGGCCCAAGGACAAAATGGGGTCTAAGGCCACCCCACTGGTGCCAGTTGCCAGCTGGCTGCATCTGTATGGGGGCAAGGCCATCACCCAAAATAACCATCCTCACACCCATTTTTAAAAAGTTCATGAATTTAAACATAAAAAATATACCTGAGTAATGAGGAAACAAGCTTAACTTCTGTAACATGAATATTTATTTTGCACACCTTATAGAGAAAACAAAAATTGTGATAATGTTTCTTTTATTACTGAGTAAAATTCACTCAAACATTCACATTTTACCTTAATCATATGAATAATTTTGCCTCTAGTTCCTTTAAAAACTAGGTTATTCTTTATGAAGTACACACATGGGTCATACATCTCAGAAGCCCTGTCAAACCAGTGATTTCATCCTCCAGAGAGGGCAGATTTCCTGATTGGTAAGTGTTCTTTGGTTATAATCTTGAGATTATATAAATTTTAGTATTGCTTATTAACAATACATTTAGCAAAAATTTTTTTGTTAAAAAACAAAATAGATTTATGAAAAAATGCCATAGGTCAATGCAATTCAATACATATTCAATTTATGTCTGTTTATAAATATAATTTATTTTGTTTATAATATATCCACAAAATCATGCAACCTGAATAAAATGATACTTTCTATGGGTTTGGAACAGCATTAAGACACAAAGGAAAATTATATACTCTTTAAAAATAACAATAGCAAAAACAATGAATAGTTGGCTATTAGTTACAAAATTAAAGAAAGATGAGGTACTTTTTGCAATGGAATTTAAAAAGAAAGCAAGTAAAAGAAAATGAGGATGTGGCACAAAGTCAAACTTTTATCCAAAGTACTTTGAAGAGATCCTTGCAAAAGGGATGTGAATGGTTAACCTGAATGACCATTCCCCATCCTCTTCCTTCCTGTTGTTTAGACCTGAGTGAAGGAATAGAGTAAACTTGCCCTTCAACTCTCCTTAAGAATAAAGGCATAAGCTCTCTAAGGGGGAGTTGAGACAGTTAGTACAGGGAAATAAGGAGAAGATGGGTCACAGCTGACAGCCAGCAGACAACATGGCCACTAGACCCCACCTGGAAATTCATACTACTAAAAACAAAGGTGACAAACACTGTCAAGACCCTGACCATGAGGACCCATGGTCTTTTTTACCCTGCTACTTCTGGGGTAAAGCAGAGGTCCCAGATAATTTCAAACAGGTGGTTCCAGATAAACCCAAATAGTATGGGTCATCACTGGCCCCTGAAAGCTAACAGGTGGGGCAACCAATCAGAACAGAAAACAGCTAGGACCCCTCTCCCAACATTAAGAAGGGGGTGGAGTGAAGAGTGGCCTTAATAAAGACAGATTCTCAATCCCAAACACTCTCTCTGCCTAAAGGAGCCCATATCAAGATCTCGGTGCATAATTCTTTTCCTTTCTCCCATTCCTCAATAAATTCTGCTCTTTTCTCCCATTTCTCAACAAATTCTTTTTACTGGCCTAACTAAACTGGCATGTTCTTAAATTTTTTTATGTGACATAACCAAGAACCTAGAAGAATTCAGGAATTCCCCACCTTCAATACCTTACATAATTAAATTATCAAAATAACTTTGGAAACTGTCTCCAAACAAACCTTTTACAACATGCAATTACCATCAACATTACACAAACTTGTCAGAATAATGTTTCAGTATGGTAATATGTAAACATAACTTCCATTCATTTAAAATACCCAGTAGCATGCAACACTAGATATGGTTTTTTGGAGACAAGTTGGCAGGGGATGCTGGCTGCTATCAGGAGCATGCCAAGGTTTAATTGAAAGCTTACAAAGGAACCAGCATTTTTCTATTTTTTTCCCTTTTACTTTCATAGAGTTGTCCAGTTCAAAAGTTACTGAACTTTAACAGCACTAATTTTATCAATGTGGCTACCCAGGCCCAATTAGAATTAACATGGTTACAAAACAGAGATATTAATGTTGCTTAGTTTTCCTACTTCTCCAGCAGTTAAATTAATTCTGTCAGCCTCCACTAGCCCACATTTACAGCATCCAGGTTGCAGGGGATTGCCCAGTTGCTTCCTGAATATATTCCATATCTCAGTTAACTCTTTAGCAGAATATTTTCTTGGAAGCATGGTTTCACCATCAAATGCCCTGTTTAGCACTTCAGACACTGTGGGATGTAGTATCTGTTATTTAGCCACTTTTGCACAAGTACTTTAACATGATTTAAAGATTTTTCAATAATTTCTACATTTGAATCACTATCTCCTTCTTATCTAGTTGCTCAGAGAGACCTGTGTGGAGGTGGAAATCTACATATCCCTTTCTAGCTTTAACTTTTCTTCTAAGTGGGGATTTCTTTGTTTTCCTTGAGACAAATGCCCAAGTGCTGTGGCAGCATGTCAGATATATTTACTAAAATTCCTAATCTTTTGTTCTTGCAGGATGCTCTCTACTCCCATCAGCATTTCGGGTGCATCCCCATATTAACAGAGAGTACCACAACAGTCAAGCAAGTTGGCACCTCAATATTCTCTTTATGGCCCCCATGTGTCTGTTCTCACGCATCCAGGAGGGCAGCCACCCCTCCCCACATGGACATAAAAGCACAATCAGGATTTTTCCCAATGATTTTCCTTTCCCAGAGTGCATGCTCACCTCTGGCAGTGGTACTTCTGAAGCTAGCTAGTAAAATAGAGAATCAATAGATGGATCTGGAACCTGGCCAGAAGTCCACATGGACATTGATACCCCCAAGATGGCTGCTGGAAGATCCTTGCAAGATTTCTGCCATCCAGAATGAAATTCTCTCCAGAAGCCAGAAGAACCTCTAGATATTCTACAGAGACATTATCATTGGGCCCACCCAGTGGATTGATGGTTGGGGTAATCAATCAAAACAGCAAACAGCTGGAACTCCTCCAATGCCATTAGCCAAGGGGTGGAATAATTAATGGTTTAAAAAATAGGTGCAAAGGCTGAATAACTCTCTCATTCCTCTTAGCTTCTGCACCCTGCTCTTACCATATCCTCTCTGCACAGATCAACATGCAAGTTGAACCTGGGCATTTATAATCTATAATGAGAAATTGTAGACTGTAAATCAGCTCTATTTATCACTCTTCAGCTCCTTCCTCACTCTGGGACCCATGATCTGCTATTTTCTCCCATTTCTCCTCCCTCCCTACCTTAGTAAATTACTGACCTAACTACCTCTATGTGCTCTTTAAATTCATTTCTGCAGCATAGTCAAGAACCTTGGCAAAATCCAGTAATATATTTGGTGAGTGCCAGTCAGGAGGTTATTGGTGAGAGAAACTATGGCCTACAGCCTGTTTAATGCCTTCTTTTGGTCATCCATTTTAAACAGGTTTGCCTACAAGACCCCACGGGATGTAATCCTGGGATGTAAAAGGCCAGGACACAGGAACAAATCTGTGTCCATGCCATACATCCACACTTGTGAGATCTGGCCCTGGCCGAGAGGGCTGGGGCACAGGGCTGGGACTCAAAGCAGATCCCTGCCAAGATAGAAGTCCCCTGGCTCGGCTTATGCAAAATAGACAAATCTACAATTATATGGGGGATTTTAGGACTCTTCTTTTAGTCATCAATAGAATCAGTATACTAATGCCCAGAAACCCAATAGAAGAACCGTACTCTTTCATTAACATTTAAGGATCATTTCATATGAAAACTCACAATAAAAAATATTTTAAATACAAATGGAACATTCATCAAAGTAAACCTGCACTTAATCATGAAACAAATCTTACCAAATGTAAAAAAAAAAAAAAGTCAGAATTTTCCTATAAGTTCATGCACTTAAATGAGATATGAACAGGAGAAAAATAATAGGAAAATCTCCAAACACTAGAAAATTAAACAACACATTCCTAAATAATCCATGGTTTCAAGGGGAAATATCAAAGTAAATTATAAAATATTTAGAATTGAAATATATGAAAAGAAAGCATATTAAAACTTGTGACATATTTTTAATCAAATTTGTGGCAGGTAACTTATAACATTATAGGTATATATTAGGAAATAAGAAATGTCTCATTTAAATGATATAAATTTCCACATATAGAAGCTAGAAATGAAGAAAAAAGAAAACTCAAAACTTAGATAGAAAGGGAAGAGTAATTATAAGAACAAAATTCATTAAAATTAAAAATAGAAAAACAATTGTAGGGAGAATTGTGGAAAATAGTTGAGTAAGAACCTCCAGGAAATGATCCTCCCATTAAAACCACATTATTGGAATGGCAGGACTGTGTAAATCAAATATTTTTCAATCCAGAGTCTTGTGGAAAATTGTGCAGCAGTGTGGACTGAAGCTCTTGACATAAAGACAAAGTCCTCCAAATCCCAAGTGTGTGTCATATGATTGATAGCAAATGTTTTTGATTAATTACTTCAGATTGCTGTGGGTCTTCTCTGAGGGTGACCATTGTTCCAACTGCATTTTGGCAATTGTGGCAGAAGAATCTAAAAGACAGTAAACTGCCTCAATATTATGAAAAACAGCTAAAGGGCTGTATTAATTGTGTAAGTGATAAATGAAGAAATCACCACTTCAATAGCAAGAGGATAAACTCCTTGCACCTTTATGGATCCTTTCCTTCAATTGTCCCTAATGTGGGGTGGAGCCAACCATTGTGGGTCCCAGGTCCTGCTCCAGAGAGAGCAATGTGGTTTCTGTGCACATACTGGATTGGAAATATGTCAGTTCCAATCTATCAGGTGGAAGTCTGAGGGAATGAGCTGGAGTATTTACCTCTGCCCCATCCTCACATATTGTTCTAAATGAAGAGAAACTTCTTGGCCACAGCTGGGAAAGTGTGAAAAATTATTAAGCCAATGTGGTCTTTGCAAAGGAATACCTGTATTAAGTCACACAAGAAAACACCAAGGAGGAAGTGAAAGCCTATTTCAAAGGAAATAGTGGTGGAGCTTATTAAAAATTCTATAGAAAGTAAATTTTGGAATTCTGAATAGTGCTAACAAGCACATGCCCAACAAAAGAAGCAAGAGCCATGGCTCCAGGAAGGCTCAATTAAAAAAAGAGGATCTTGTAATTAACATTTGCATCAGGCTCATCTTCTGGATAGCAGGGCTAACACTGAAGGAGTACACAGCCAAATCAAAATAATTTGCAAAGACTGTGAAAGGTGTTTTTGCTTCAGATTGTTTCTTTGGATTAGATTCTGGTACTCAAGGAAATTTCAGTCATATCTGTAGTTGGATAAATAATTAAAGAAGAAACAGTTCAGTAACTCAATCCCACAGCTAATACTTTAAAATATTAAAATGTACACCGTACATGGAGGGGCACAATAAAAAGTTATTCCTGTTTAAAAAAAAATGTACACTGTAGAACTGAAATTACCAGACCAAAAAATATGACATGATAGCCCATCCAAAAGAAGATAAAAATACAGAAATCATCAACAAACAGGAGCAGGCTTAGATTTATAGGAAAGATAATTTTTTAAAAATCCCCAATATGCTTAAAGAGATAAAGGAAAATATAGAGAAACAATGAATGGATATGAGTAAAACAATAAATGAACAATAAGAGAATATCTATTAATTCTCCATAAGATCCAAACAGAAATACAGGATTTGAGGAACAAAATAATTGAGATTAAAAATATCCTAAATTCTTTAAACAGCAGGGTGGATGTGGCAGAAGAAAGAATTAGTGGACTTGAAGAAAAGACAATTGAAATGATTCAGGCTGAGGAGAAAAATGAAAAAAGAATTAAAAAAACAGAAAACAGTGCCTATGAGACCCATAGTATACCATCAAGTGTAACAATATATGTCTTATTGGAGTCCCAGAAAGAGAAGAAATAGAAAAAGTGACAGAAAGATTATTCAAAGAAATAATGGTATAGAGTTTCTCAAATTTCACCAAATATATGAATGAAGATATTCAAGAAGGCAAGTGAACCCCAAGCAGGGTAAACTCAAAGCGAACCATACCAAGGCAAATAGTAATAAGATTATCTAATGCCAAGGACAAGGATATATTTCTTAAAGCCATAAAAGAAAAGCAATGAGTTATGTATGATGAAATACCAGTAGATTAAGTTCAGATTTCTCATCACAAACCATGGAAGCAAGAAAGCTGTGGTAGGAAATATTTAAAGTGCTAAAAGAAAATAATTGCCAAACAAGAATTTTTTATCCAGCAAGACTTTCTTTCAAAAATGTGGGAGAGATTAAAACATTACCCAATAAACAACAGATGAAGATGTTAATTACCAATGGCCCTGCCCTCCAAGCAATACTAAAGGGAGTTATTCAGAATTAAAAGAAAGGACACTAGATATTAGATCATAGTAGCATGAAAAATAAAGATCTCTGGTAAGGGTGTTTAATGCAAATTCATAGAACTGATGATAAATTGATGGTTTGGTATAAAAATTTTTCGAAGGTAAAATTTAAAACAAGCCCAGAAAAAAATATTTGAGGATGGAGGAATATATGAACAGTGTTTGTGTATGATATTGAAGTTATGTTGATATCAAATCAATTATGATTGTTATAGATTTAGGATGTTAAATCTTAACACCATGGTAACCAAAAATATAATATCTGATATATATTCAGAAAGAAATGAGTAGGAACACAAATTGGTACACTGCAAAAACATCAAATAAATATGACAATATGAGAATAGGTATCAATGGAAGAATTGAGGATCAAATAAGGTATAATATTTACAAAGACAAAATAGTAGAATGGAAGAAGAATATCTTGAATTTATCAGAAGTTAGTTTAAATGTAAATAAAATGAAATCTACAGACAAGACACACAGAATGGCAGAATAAATTTTAAAAAAGCTTGACTCAAATATATGCTTTTTATAAGAGACTAACATTAAATTCAAATACATAAGTAGATTGAAAGTGAAGGAATGGAAATATATATATATCATGCAAGTAGTAACCACATGAGAGCTAGGATAACTACACCAATATCAAATAAAATAGTCAAAACTGTCACAAAGTACAAAGAAAGACATTATCTATTGATAAAGGGATCAATTCAACAAGAAGACAAAATAATTATAAATATAGGTTTTCCTAACAGCAGAGCTACAAAATATATGAAGCAAATATTGACACATTTGAAGGGAGGAATAGATAGGTTTACATTAATAGAAGGGGTCTTCAATAATTCAATAATGCATAGAACATTTATACAGAAGGTCAATAGGGAAAGAAGAATTGCACAATATTTTAAATCAACTAGACATAAACATCTATATAGAACACTTCACCCAAAAGAAGTATAATAGACATTCTTCTTTGGTGAAAATGGTTCATTCTCTAGGATAGACCATATTTTAGGTCACAAAACAAATCTCAATAAAATCTGACATGTTAACATCCTATAATGTGTCTTGCCTGACAACAAGGGATTCAATCTAGAAATAAATAACTGAGTATAAAAGGAAAATTCACAAATATGTGGAAATTTAACAACATAATTTTATACAAACCAAGGGTCAAAGAAGAAATCAAAGGAGAAATTAGAAAATATCTTGAAGGGAAAGTAAATGATAATAACACATAAGAAAACATATGTTCTGCAGCAAAGGCAGTGCTGAGACAGAAATTTATACTATTAAATGCCATCATAAAAAAGGAATAATGATCTCAAATCAAAGACTTATCTTCATAACTGGTGAGTCTTGAAAAAGAATATTAAAATACACCTAAAGCAAACAGAAGGAAGAAAGTAACATAGTTTAAATAAAGAAAAAGAAATAGAACACAACAGAAACAAAATATAAAAGAATGACCACCAGAGGTTTTGATGGGAGGGAAAGGGAAGGATAGGTGTAATATGGGGACATTTTCGGACATTGGAATCATCTGCATTAATGACAGATACAGGCCATTATAAATTTTGTCATAACATACAAATTGTGTGGGATAAAGTGTAAAGTAAAATGTAAAGTATAGCCTGCTGTTAATAACAGTGCTCTAACATGTGCTCATCAATTGTAACAAACATACCACACTAATGAAAGATGTTGTTAATGTGGGAGGGGGAGGGAGTGGGTCATATGGGAATCTCCTATCATTTTTATGTAACCTTTATGTAAACTAAAGCTTCTTAAATAAAAATAAAAGTAAAAAGAATACAGAGAATCAACAAAACCAAAATTTGGTTCTTTGAAAAGATCAATAAACTCAACAAAACTTTAGCTATACTGACAAAGAAACAAAAAAGATGTCAAAATTTAGTAAAATCAGAAATGAAAACTGCACTGATAAAAAGGACTATAGGTGGATAATATGAATGTACACCAACAAAGTAGAAAACCAAGATGAAATCGGCAAATTCTTAGAAAAATACAAAGTACTTAATCAAATCCTAAAGAAATAGAAGATCTCAATAAACCAATAAACTAGTAAGGAGAGTGAATCAGCAAACAAAAAACTTCCAATAAAGAAAATTCCAGGACCTGTTGACATCACAGGTGAATTCTGTCAAAATTTCAAGAAGAATTAACACCACACCTTCTCAAACTCTATCCAAAAATATGAAGAGGAAGAACACAATAAAAGTCATTCTATGATGTCATCACCTTCATGCTAGATAAAGAATCCACAAGAAAACTATAGAACCTCATGTATGAATATAGATGCAAAAATTATCAACAAAATATTAGCAAAACAAGTCTAGCAGCACATCAAGAGATTTATACACCAATGTCAAGTGGTATTTATCCCCGGTATGCATGAATGATTCAACATAAGAAAATCAATTATTGTGATACACTGCATTAGTAGTAAGAAAGACAAAAAAAAACAAAAAAACAAAAAACATACGGTTATCTTAAATGGTGAGGAAAAAGCATTTCAGAAAATTCAGCACTCCTCAACAAATCACTTAGAAAGCTAGAAGAAAGGAAATATTCAAACACACACACACACACACACACACACTTATGATTAATCCACCACTAACCTAATTATCAAAGGTAGAAGATGAAAATTACTCTAAGTTCAGAAAAAAGACAAGGATATTAACTGTCGCCACTGCTATTAAACATCTTAAAAGTAGTTCTAGCCAGAGCAAATTGGCAAGAGAAACAACAAGCATCCAAATTTGAAAGAATGAAATGAAACTTTCCCTATTTGCAAACGACATGTTCCAATATGGAGAAAATGCTGAAATATTCACAACAAAGCTAGCAAAGGTAATAACCAAATTCATTTGTTTTTGCAATATTTTGTAGTTTACTGTATACAAATCCTTTAAGTGATGGGGTACAAGATCAAAGCACAAAAAGTAGTAGAGTTTCTCTAATCTAGTAATGAAAATCTGGAGACAAATCAAGAAAAAAAACAAACAAAAACTTTTGTGCACCAAAGGGATTTATCTTGAAAGTAAAAAGATAACCTTCACAATGGGAAAAATATTTAGAAACCACATATCTGATAATGTTTTAATATCCAAAATATATAAAGAAACTCTACAACTCAACAACAAAAAGATAAACCCCAATTTAAAAAATGGTCAAATGCAACTGAAAAGATGTTCAAAATCATTAGTCATAAAGGAAATGCATATGAAAATCACAATGTAATACAATTTCTCCCCCACTAGAAAGGCTACTATTAAAAACATGGAAAATTACAAGTGATAAAAAGGAAATGGAGAAAATCAATCTTGGTGGGAATGTAATAGAGTACAATCAGTGTGCAAGACACTTTGTTGGTAGCTCATAAAGTTAAGTATAGAAAACAAACCCATTTCTATGTACATACTCAAAGAAATTGAAAGCAGGGACTCTCAGATATTTGCACACCTATGTTCATAGAAGCTTTATTCATAATTCCCCAAAGGTTGGGCTACCAAATTGTCTTTCAAATAATGATTGGATAAACAAATGTGATATATACATGAAAGACATATTATTCATCTCTAAAAAGGAATGCATTTCTAATACATGTAATAACATGAACGAATCTTGAAGACATCATGTTAAGTGAAATAAGCCAGAAATAAAGGAGCACTTATCTTTTATATCACTAATTATTTTTCAAGTATAGCAGGGAGCCATGTAAAATGACAGCTTCCCACCAAACATATAGGAATACGTCAGACAAAAAAAAAAAGTCTTGGCTAAATCCAGCTTAGCAAGAGAAGGAGCATTTAATAGAGGGCTTATGTGGAGCCTTACCCTTGATAGTCTACAGGGAATTCCTCTCTCTCAGAGAGACCAAGCCTGGTCAAGGCCTAAATCCTTTTCTTTGGTGATGAGAGAGGGTGTGGTTCTCCCTAGATTCAAGCTGTATTTTCCACAGTAAGAGGAGTCTTTTATACTCTATGCCTCTGGGCAGATTGTGAGGGCACATGAGGGGAGAGGATGATTAATAAGTACAGGGCTCAGGACAGATAATCAAGGACCAGACATTCACAGTGTTTCTCAGCAGGGCAGAAGTTACACTTTCATAGTAACTACAAAAAACAGCATTTACAATGTTTGTCATTAGGGCTGAAGTTGTATCTTTATAATAATTCATGAGGGAGTTATGGATACAGAGGTGATCAAACAGTTCACCTATCTTATTTTTCTTAGAGATTCTGGGAAAGAAGTCTAAGCATGCATTTGTTACTTAAAAGCTCACAAACAGTTATTTCTCTAGGCTTGCCTTGTAACTATTAAATATAATGCTGCTGTGACTAGAAGGGGAAAGAACCGGAAGGGTTATGGGGAAATGCAAAGCCATATTTGATATAGTTATGAAATAATTAGAATAAACAGAATCTTTCAGCAAGAAATTAAATGTAGTTTACCAGGGCCTGGGGTGTTTGCATGGAATGGGGAATTAATGCTTAAATTATATAGTATCTCTATTTGAGTTAATGGAAAATTTTGTTAATGGATGGTGCTGATGGTAACCTAACATTTTCAATGTCATTAGCAGCACAGAGTTATATCTTTGAACTTGGTTTAAAGGGAAATTATAGTTTTTTATATATGTTACTGGAGAAAAAACTTTAAAGATAACCCTACAAAGTGCTCTACAATACAAACAATGGCCTCTCAGTTAAAGCATTTACTATGGTTAATAGTATAACTTTTAAAATGTCTTTGATCATTTGTAATATATATACCACACTAATGCAACATGTTAATAAAAAGGTGGTATATGGGAACTCTGTATTTTATGCATTATTTATCTGTAAACCTATTGCCTCTCTTATAAAACAAAGAGTCCTTAATTTCAAAAGATTTTAGTAAATGACAAGATATATTGAATTTATGGACTGCATGAATCATCATTCTAGAGGTGCCAGTTTTAGATTATCTGTGCATTGATCAGTATTCTAGTCAAAACACCATCAGACTTTTTTAGATTTAGATAAGATGGTTTTAAAATTTATATGGGCAAGAGGAAAAGCTAGATGAGACAAAACAATTTTGAAAAAGAAGAAGAAATTTGGGTCAATGTCAATTACACTATCCTACTTGAAGACTTAATCTAAGGGTAAGATTTTTGGTATTAAAAATGAGTAAACAAATAGATGATGGACACATATAGAGTTCTATACACCTTTACATAAATGATCATTTGCTTTTTGATAAATACATAGAGGCTGTTTAATGGAAAGTATAATATTCTGAAAAATTAATGTGGGAAAATTCAGACTTCTATATGAAAAAGAGGATCTTTGACATAATCATGATTCAATATATAAAAATTAGCTCTAAGTACAAAATTGTAAGGTGATAACTTTAAAAAATTTTTTTGAAGTATATCATGCACACATAAGTATACATAAATAATTAGTGTATAGTAATAGTTGTGAACTTACAAAACAAACATACATGACATCATACAGGACTGTCATACTTCATCCTACCATCAATATCTTTCACTGTTGTGAAACATTTTTAACTAATGATTAAAGAGCATCCGCAAAATATTACTACTAAACAAAGTATTCTTCCCCAATCCACCCTATTATTATTATTTATATCATTTTTATATGAACATACATAAACAATATGTGTATAGTAAAAGTTGTGAACTTATAAAGCAAATATATATAACATCATATAGGTGTCCCATACATCCACCCACAACCAACACCTTGCATTGTGAAATATTTGCTACAAATTATGATAGAATATTGTCAAAATCTTACTTCTAATTGTAGTCTTTATCTTACACTTGGTGTATTTTCCCCCCAACCCACACTATTATTATTTTTTAAATATATTTTTATGACAGAAGTTATAAACTTACAAAAAAATCATGCACATTTGCAGAATTCCCAAACAACACTCCTTTATCAACACACCACACCATGATGGAATATTTGTTACAGATCATGAGATAACATCTTCAGATTATTACCAGGTCCACAGCATACATTTGGGACACTTTTTCCATAGTCCCCCATTATTAACACAGTACAACTTTTGCATAGATGCATGAATATTAAATTATTACTCTTAACCAGAGTCCATAGGTCACTCTAGTTGTATTTTTCCCATGTTTCTCCACATTCCCACCAACTTGCAATAGTGATGTACATCTGATCTAGCTACAAAGGGCACTCTTGCATCTGTTCCATCAACCACAATTTTCATCCACCTCTGGGTTCACTGTGCTATTTAGTCCCTCGATTATTCTCTAGCTGTGTCAATTGGTATTTACATCCCTTGACTACCATTTTCAGCCACATTCCAATTTATAAACCAGCTGTTACTCACTATAATGTGTTACCAACAACTCTGTACATTTCCACACTTTTACAGTAAGGTTAATTAAAACTTCTACATACATTAAACCTCAGTAGTCCATCTCAGTCCTCTTATATTCTTTAAATATCCAACACCTATGATGAGGTCTTGAAAATATTTTCCTACATTTTTTTCTACAAGTTTTATGGTTGCTTTTATATATTTTTTTCTATTTTGAGTTAATTTTTTTGTAAGGTGTGATAGAGGGTTACTCATTTCTTCTATTGGCTGTAGATATCCAGTTCTCTCAGTACCATTTGTTGAATGGACTGTTCAGTCCAAGCCAGGTTGGTTTGACAGTTTAGTTAAAAATCACTTAACCATAAAAGTGAAGATCTGTTTCTGAACCATCAATTCAGTTCTATTGGTCTATGTGTCTGTCTTTAAGCGAGTACCATGCTGTTTTTACCATGCTGTAGCTAGGTAATGTGATTTAAATTCCAGAAATGACAGGCCTCCAGCTTTGCTTTTCATTTTTTAGATATTTATGGCTATTCAGGACACCTTATCATTCCAAATAAGTTTGATAATCATGTATTCCCTTTATTAAAAAAAATGCTGGTGTAATTTTTATTGGGATTGCATTGACTCTATGTATCAATATGAGTAGAACTAACATCATAATGATATTTACTCTTCCAATTCATGAGAAAGAAAAGTTCTTCTAATTACTTAGGTCTTTTTAAAATCTCTCTTAACGATGAGTTGTACTTTTCTGAATACAAGTGCTTTAAATTGTTGGTTAAGTTTATTCCTGAATATTTTGTTTTGTTTTTTTCTGCCTTTTATTTTCACTACTCTTTTGACACATTTAGTTACTTTTATTTTATTATTATTATTTTTTATTATTATGGGTAAAAATCAAAATTCTCACAATACATACAAACATTTGTAAAATGATATATAAATATATATGCATATATGTGTATTTGCTTACAAAAATGTTATATATATATATATATATATATATATACATATATTTTAAGAGGTGCTTAGATTACCTAAAATATTACACGGAACCCACTGGGATTCCCATGTTGCCCACTTCCCACACCTCCCACCACATCCCACACAAATATCTCCCACAGTGTGGCCCACCAACCTCAATGAACTTACACATCCTGGAGCCTTGCCACCAACCATAGACCACAGTTCACACTGTGGACCACACTCTCTCCCACTCAGTTCTGAGTGGTGTGTGCTGATTTAAAATGGCCTACATCCATTGCCACAACAGTACTCAGGACAACCTCCAACTCCAAAAGAAGCCCCTGTATTTCAACTGCTCATCCCCTCCCTACCCAAAAACTGTCAAGTGGCCACTGGCTCCACCTCATTGTTATAATTTCTTGCAATGCAAGAAATTA
>JAKSZT010054267.1:1599742-1625535 GCA_026826555.1 Tolypeutes matacus | reverse complement strand
AACCTCCAACTCCCAAAGAAGCCCCTGTATTTCAACTGCTCATCCCCTCCCTACCCAAAAACTGTCAAGTGGCCACTGGCTCCACCTCATTGTTATAATTTCTTGCATTGCAAGAATCACCATATGTGAGCAAGAGAATACCATCAAGTCCACTCTAGTCCATAGTTCTTCCCCTAATCCAGAGGCCACTGGGATGGTGATGTCCACTCCAACTCCAAGTGAGAGAGGGCTTATATCCCATGGATATGGTGGGTGGGATGATCCTGCCTGCAGATGCAGGCCCTCTCCATTCCCTGGGATGGCCATTTCCCATCGTTGTCTCCTCACCAGGTGACTTGGATGAGTCCATTGAGCTGTAGGGTAGGAGTTACAGCTCCACCTAGATTTCATGCACACCTGGCACATAGGTAGGCGGGAGGCTCCAGTCTCTGGAAGTATACCTAAGAAACTCCAGCATCACATGTAGGTTTGAATAGAAGGGACTGGTGAACCATGTGCAGGGAGGACTTATTTGAGTCTAATTCTGTCACTCTCAGGAGCACAGATTCCAAAATAGAACCCACTGATAAGGCATCAGTCTCTGGGGCTATCCCCCCTTATATAAGACCAGGGTGTCTCTGGAGCTCTCAGGAACCCCACTGAGTGGGGTGATAGGCATTTAGATGTTCTATGAGCTCCTACTGAGGTGTGCGTAAGAGTTACCTCTGGGATGACCTCCCGACTCTCTTTGAAGTCTCTTAGCCACTTGAACTCATTTGTCTTTACCGTTTCCCCCTTTTATTCAAGGTCTTTTTCCAGTTGTGTTGCCAGTTGGCACTTGGGAAAAGTTTTCAATTAGCAATAATCGTGCTAATAATAATGACACGATTATTACTTTTATTAATATAATCTTCATTTCTAGACACTTTCCAGGCCTCTCTCTCTTGTCTTTTCTTTTCAAACTCTAGCACAGCCTTTAGTATTTCCTGCAAAGCCTGTCTCTTGGTTACAAATTCTCTCAGTTTCTGTTTATGTGTGAATGTTCTAAACTCACCCTCATTTTCAAAAGAAAATCTTGCTGGATATAATATTATTGGCTGAAATTTTTTGTCTAGCAATATCTTAAATATATCATATCACTGTCTTCTTGCATCCATTGTTTCTGATGAGAAATTGGAACTTAACCTTACTGGATATCTCTTATACATTCTGCATTGCTTTTCTCTTGCTGCTCTCAGAATTCTCTGTCTTTGGCATTTGATGTTCTGATTGGCATGTTCTCAGACTTGGTCTGTTTGTATTTATTTGGATGATAGTACATTGTGATCCTAGAGATGTGGATATCTATGTCCTTCAATAGGTGTAGGAACTTTTCTAACATTATTTCTTCAAATATTCTTTCTAATCCTTTTCCCTTCTCTTCTATTTCTGGGACACTCATGACATGTATGTTTGCATGACTCTTGCTGTTATTTAGTTCCCTGAGACCCTGCTCAATTTTCTTCCATTATTTTCTTCACCTGTTCTTTTGTGTGTGTGTGTGTTCTTTCTTTCAGAGGCCATTTCTTCAAGTTCACCAATCTTTTCTTATGTGTCCTCAAATCTGGTATTATATGATTCCAGTGTATTTTTAATTCCATGTGTTGCACCTTTCATTCCCCTAAGATCTGCTATTTTTTTATGAATACTTTTAAATTCTTCTTTGTGTATATTCAATGTTGTCTTAATATCCTTACTCTCTTTAGCCATCTCATTGAATTTATTAGGGAGATTTATTTGAACATCTATTATTTGTCTCAACTCTTTTATGTCATCTGAAGGATTACCTTGTTCCTTTAACTGGGCCATATCTTCCTCTTTCTTGGTATGGATTGTAATTTTTTGTTGGTGCCTTGGCATCTGCCTTACTAGAGTATTTATTCTGGGTGTAGTTTCTCTCTTTATTGTAGGGCTTTCTTGCCATTTCCCTGTGCTCTTTGTGTAGTAGGAGCCAAGAATTTAGTTGGGGCTGTAAGCTGTGAAGGCTCAAGCTGCCCAGACAGCCCCAGGGACTGATGAATTTTCTCCCACCTTTCTCCATTGCCAGGGCTCAGATTGATCCACAGACTTGTGCAATAATCCAACTCATGTAGGCCTAGGCCTAGACTGTAGTTGTCCAGAGAGATTGATGAAGCTTCACACCCCTTTATTCCCTGCCTGGAGAGGGAAGGGAGCTGCATGTGTGAGCAGCAATCTAAGCCATGTGGGTCCAAAATGACCACAGTTGCACTGGTAGACTTCTAACTATTCAGTCTGTGCAAGCTGAATGTACCTGCAGTTACCTGGAGAGGGTGGGGCAGAGCTCACCAGCTTCCTACTTGCTAGAGGTGGGACTGATGCCTAGCCTAGGGCTGTATGCCAATCTGTGTAAAAGAAACCAATCTTTACCATCACTGTGATTTTCAATCAGCCTGGCTTCCCCTCATGCTGAAGGTGAAGCCAAATGGTGGCTACCAGCCTATTTTTAACATAGACACGATCAAACATTAGCTGTTCTTAGGGTTATACTTTAGCCAGCTGAATTGACTAATCAGTAGCTGAAGTCGGTGGCCAACTGTTTCTTCCTCCCCTGTTTTTGGGAAATGGAACTTCCAACTCCAGCCACAAACTGGCTCCTGGAGTTGCTTGTGCTACCAGTGTAAGATGGTCATCAGCCTCCACAGCATGGCCTGTGTTTTCCTGGGAAGGCTAGCACAGGTCCCCCAGCTTCCTCCTTGCTGGAGGTGGACCTGGGGCTTGTGCTATAGCTGCAATTTTATCTGGATGGAAAGAAACTAGTCCCTACCAGCAGTGTGATTTTCATTCCACTCCACTTACCTTTGTACCAGGGGTGGAGTTAAAATTGTGGCTACTGGCCTCTTTTTGTCTCAGACAATTTCAAACTTTAGGTGTTTTTAGGATTATACTTTAGCCAGCTGAATTTACTAATCAGTAGATGAAGTTGGTACCCAACTGTCTTTTTCTCTTCCATTTTTGGGAAGTGGCGTTTCCAGTTCCAGCCATGGAACAAATCAAGGTGGCTAGTGCTGCCAGTGGAGGATGGGCATCTGCCTTCAGGACTTGGATGGATCTACTTATGAATCTTTCCTGCAGATAGGCAGTCTCTTCCTTCCATTCTTTCAAGGGTGTTGCAGATGCTCTTTAGGCTTCCTGGAACCCCCAAACAGGAGCTTTTGATAGCTCTGGGAGATTACTAACTGCCCTGTAGCACAAAATGACTCTAAGAGCTCCTGACTCTGCTGCCATTTTGGTGTTTGTCTTCTTAATTGTTCAAGGTTATAACATTTTAGAAGAAAACATATAGGAATATCTTCATGAATAGGATTAAAGAAAGATTTCTTAGAAATATAAAAATAAGCACAATCCATGAAAGGGACAAATAATACATTACAGTTCATTTAAAAAAAATTCTCTAAAGACAATGAAAAGATAAACTATATATACATAGATAGATAAGTAGAAAATATTTGCAAATCACGTAATTGATGAAGGACTTCTATCCAGAATATAGAATAAACACTTAAAACCCAAGAGGAAGAAAATAAACAACAAAATTAAAAATGGACAGACAATTCACAAATAAGACAAAGGGTGGAAAATAGTCACATAAAAAGATTTTTGACATCAGTAGCCTTTATAGAAATTCAAATTTAAATTAACTTGAGATACCATGGCTGTTTCAATTTTCCTGGCTGCTTAAGCAAATACCTTGTAATGGGTTGGCTTAAAAAACTGGAATTTCTTAGCTCATGTTTTCGAAGTTGAGAGATATCAAAATGTAGGCATCATCAATGTTATGCTTTCTTACCAAAGACTGGCATTCTTTGGGGTTGGCTGCAGATGGTTCTTGGTCCTTTGTTTCTCTGTCACATAGAAATGCACAGGGCAGTCCCTCCTGGCTTCTCCCTTCTCTTTAAGTTTCCATTGACCTTCAGCTTCTTGCTTCCTTTGACTTTCTATATGTCTGAATTTCATTCTGTTTATAAAGACTCCAGTAATAGGCTTAAAACCAATCCTGACTGAGCTGGGCCACACCTTAACTGAATTAACCTCACTTAAATGGCCCACTTACAATGGGCTCACCCCCACAGGAATGGGTTAAGTTTAAGTACATGCTGTCCTGGAGTAGGTAGCTCAAAGCTACCATAGTTCCATCTCTGGACATCTCAAAAATATATATTCTTTCCCCATTCCTTCCATCACAACATCCCCATAGCTTAAAGATATTTCAGAAACAATACAATGTATGTACAAAATCTCATCAAAATCAGTTATGGGTATGGTCTTTCCTGGGTCACAATTGCCCTCTTTCTATGAAGTCTAAAAAACAAGTTATCTGCTTCCAATATACAGTGGAGACACAGGCTTAGGATAAATATTACCATTCTAAAAGGGAAAAGTTGAAAGAAATAGAAAAATCACAGGTCTCAAACAACTCCAAACCATTACAGAAAACTCTATAATATTTCCAGTTCTGTGCATCATCTATGAATTGATGGTTTGTCAGCCTGGCCTGATGGACTGGCACCCCTACTCCTTCCTAACTGAATAACTGTATTTCAAATCATTACTTCCACTGAAATGGCTGGCAGTTTCCATGTTCATTGAAACAACCACATGGCTTATTCTCTATAGACTTGCTTTCTTCAAGCTTAGAAAGCTCCTGATAGAGCCACTTCTAGCCTTAGTCTTAAATCACACTATCTGGAACGACTTAGAAATTTCCATATCATCAATTTCTGGTTTATATGGGCTTAAGGATTCTTTGCTCAGTGTATTCTTTTCCTTTCATATTTTACTATAATCTGGAAGAATAAACCAGACTATACCATCCACACTTAGCTTTTATATCTCTTCAGGTAAATATCCAAGTTCATCACTTTCAAGTTATGCCTTACGTTCAATATAAGAGTTTGATTACACTGAGTTCTCTGCCACTTTAAAACCAAGATCACCTTTCTTCCAGTTTCCAATAGCACATTCATTATTTATTTCTGAGGCTTCATTGGAAGTGCCTTTACCCATCATATTTATATCACCAGTCTCTTCAAAGCAATTTATGCTTTATCTACCAAGCATATCACAATTTTTCTAGCCTCTATCCATAACTCAATTCCAAAGACTTTACATTGTTTTTGCATTTGCATTACTAGCGCCCCACTCGCCTGATACCAAAATCTCTTTCAGTTTCCTAAGCTATTCAAGAAAATACCTTGCAATGAGTTGGTTTAAATAATTACAATTTATTAATTCATGCTTTTGAGACCAGGAGAAATCCAAATCAGCAAATGAAAATTCAGAGCTAGAGGAGGTTTTACATAAGCCTGATGATTCCCCAAGACTTCATTTTGGATCAATGTATATAGTTTAAAAATATTTAATTTTTAAAGTAGCATGCTACTTTGTGCATAAAATTAATGAAAATTAGAAATATATAAACAGTGTCTGACACTAATAGTTACATTCCTAAGAAAGGTCTCAAATAAAAACTTCTTCCATAAACCCTGGCAAGAGGGTGTATGTTGAGTATCATGGTGTACTCATCTCAGGTCTTTCAAATGCAGAATTAGTGGGATTTTTGAAACAGATTCAGGAAATATTCTTTCAAAGGACTCGAGTCAGCTAATAGTCAATACTATGCCCCTTCACCTTCTGTCTTTCTGGGTGTCAGGACCATGATGTGTTTTATAGAGCTACAGTTTTCATTTCCATTCCTCAGGAACCAGAGCCATGTACCTAGTTGTAGACACTCTTGTTTCCTTGGTATGGTGATTTTCAATCCTCACCTCCTTGTTAGTTGTCCAAGGAGAGCCCAATGAACTGGATAGTAAGTGTTGCAACTCTGCTGAGGCTCAGGACCCAGCTGGCACATGGACAGCCCAAAGATTCTTTTGGATGTACACCTACAAACTCCAGCATCAAGTATAGGTTTAAATAGAAGTGGCAGATGAGCCATGTGTAGGGAAGCCATAACTGAGTCCAACTCTGTCACTCTCAGAAGCAAAACTCTAAAGTAGGGCCCACTGGCAAGGCAGCAAACTGCAGAGCCAATTTCCCTGACAATAGGACCTGGGTGTCTCCAGAGAACCCAGGAGACCCATTATTCAGAGTAGTATCCACTTTGGCAGTCTATGAGACCTTGGTGAGATGTGCATAAACTTTACCTCTGGGATGACCTCCCAACTCACTTTGAAGTCTCTTAGCCATATAAGTTATTTGTATTTACATTTTTCCCATTTTATTTGAGGTCTTTTTCCAGTTGCTTTGCTAGTTGGTGCTTGATAGTAATCCCTCAGTGCCAGGGAGGCTCACCCGGGAGTCACGTCCCAGAATGAGGGGAAAGTAATGCATTTATATGCTGAGTTTGGCTTACAGATAGGCCACATTTTAGCAACAAGGAGGCTCTCAGGAGGCAACTCTTAGGGAACCCACATTAGACTAAATTCAATTTCAAGAGTAAAGGTTCACAAGCATAGTCATCAAAATCAAGGGCCCCTCAATGGACCATTCTCCTTCACCAGTCATTGCCCCTGCACTTGGGGAACTGTTGCTGCTCCATTAAAGAATGTGGCAGAACTCTCCAGGATGGGTATTCAATATTCTCTGTTATTGTATGAATCTCCACCCACTGTGACAATGCCTCATGATATTTGAATACATTTATATACCTTATATGCATGCCCAGTTGAACTTACTACCATGGTTGTCTTTTGATGTTCAGAGATGGCAATGTTCAATTTTGCAATTCTTTAGTGTGGCAGAAAAATAAAGCTTCTCATTTTCATAAGCAAAATTTTTGATTATGCTCCTTCAGAACAGTGCACCATGGATGCAAATTAATATAGTAAAGAAACAAATTTCAGTAGTAAAGGGAAACCTTAAAAGCAGTTGAGAAGAAATGTAAAGGAATTTCCTCATATTCTATAATAGAGCATCCATCTCTATTTTGCTAAAGCCTAGATCATGGTGGTGATAGACAAAACAATAGAAATCAAACCCTATTTCATAAAGATACCAAAAAATAAAGCACATAAAGATCTGAAAAAAAGATTACAAATCATAATCACACAAAGTCCATATAGACAAATTATTATGATTAAATGTGAATAAATATTTCCTTAAAAAGTAAAAGTGCATGGTTAAGATTGCTTTCTCCTTCCATGGTAATGGGAACATACATTAGAGATGTAGGTTTTAGGGTAGCATGAGACATATATTTCACTATATCATTTTTTATTATTTATGTTTGATTATATACAATATTTTATTTTGAAAATATATAAATTATAGAAAAGTTGAAATAGTATAATGAACTTCCATGTACACTTCACCCTAATTCATTAATTCTTAATATATACATTTTTCTACACATATATTTTTAAATTTATAAACATAGGCAAAATTTCTTTGATGTATTTCACAAAATGTATACACTATTTTTCAAATATAGGTGCCATATACATTTATTCATAAATTTTATTTTAAATGATATCAAAACTTCCATTTAAACATTTGAAAGAAGGTTTCAGACTTCATGACACTTCACAGATAAATTCTTTAGAACACAAATACTGAGATAGGACATTATTAAACAAAATCACAATTTCATTCTTTTAGCCAAGAAAGAATGTAAAACTTCCCTCTTCCTGCCCTTAGAAACTCTGGGGGCCACTGCCTTTATATCAATGATACAAGTTCTTTAATTGCTAGTATAACAGTTCTATTTTAGTCCATATTTGCATTCCCCCTTTAGGTTTGTGCATTCCTCAATCATGTGGACTTTGGGATGAAGATGTCCACTCTGTATGTGATTTAGAAGGGGATTAGTTTCCATGTGGCAGATTAATGGAACAGGCTTGCCTGCATTTGGAGACACTCTCCATTTTTTGTGATGGGCATTGTCTACCATCACCCTTTTTTTAGTTGTCCTGGGCAAGTCCAATGAACTAAAGAGTAGGTGTTGCAACTAATCAGGGCTCAACTGGCATAAGAACAGACAAAAGATTTTAGTCTCTAGAACATATATTTAATGAGTATAGTGCTAATTATAGGTTCTAATAAAAGGGGAATAAGAGTCTTATGTAGGAAAATTATAAATGAGTTTAACTCTGTTACATTGGAGAGCATATATTCTAAAGTAAGGCTCACTAATGGGGTGCCAAATTCCTCAGGTTGTCTGCCTTGCTTTTAGTGTCTACATGTCTCTGGAGTCCTCAGGAGCACCCTTCCTTCAGGCACTTGTTTATTGTTGTAGCCTGTGAGATCCTCCTGGGATGTGCATAAGAATACCCTCTGCAATGACCTCCCTACTCACTTTGAAATCTCTTAGCCAGAAAAACTCATTTATATTTAATATTTCTCCCTTTTGGCCAAGATCTTTTATCAAATGCATTGATAGTTGTAAATTGGTAATAATCCCTGGTAGAAAGTAGGAGGAAGAGGGGCTAGGTATATGGGAATCCCATTTATTTTTGACGGAACGTTTATATAATTTAAGGTTTCTTTAAAAATAAAAAGAATATAATTTAAAAAAAAAAGCTTGATCTAATATTACATATGCTATAAATGCATAATATTACATGATATATGCAATATCTGTCTATATAATATAAAATATGATAAGCAATACACTTTTTTCTCTTTATTTATTTATTTTTTAATTTATTTATTTTTTATTGTGAGTAAAAATCAAAATTTTCACAATACATACCAATATTTGTAAAATGATATATAAATATATATGCATATTTGTGCTTTTGCTTACAAAAATGTTATTTATATATATATAAATATATTTTAAGAGGTGCTTAGATTACCCAAAATATTACACGGAACCCACTGGGATTTCCATGTTGCCCACCTCCCACACCTCCCACCACATCCCACACAAACATCTCCCACAAGTGTGGCCCACCACCCTCAATGGATTTACACATCCTGGGTCCTTGCCACCAACCATAGACCACAATTCACATTGTAGACCACTATCTCTCCCACACAGTTCTGAGTGGTGTGTGCTGATTTAAAATGGCCTACATCTGTTGCCACAACGGTACTCAGGACAATCTCCAAATCCCAAAGAAGCCCCTGTATTTCAACTACTCGTCCCCTCCCTGCCCCAAAAGTGTCAAGTTGCCACTGGCTCCACCTCATTGTTATAATTTATTCCAAGCAATACACTTTTAATGATATATTAATCATTCATAGACATATAAATTAGACTTCATTTATCCAAAGCATTGTCATAATAGACTGAAGAATAAATTTGTCTGTAAACTAATATTCAGTGATTTACGTAATACATGTTCAAATTTTTTAAAAAGGCAAGGTGCCAATAAAGTTTTTAGCAGGCCTACTTTCATGAAAGTGAAAAGAAAATGAATAATTATATATATATATACACATACACGTACACACATATACCTAAATACATATGTATACATAAACCTTTAATCAAATTTGTACTATGATTCACAGACACAATTCATCAAAACTCAAAAGAGGTTAATTTGAGTATGTATAGGATGTGGAGGACATGGATGGCAGTGAAAAATGAGTAAAAATTTTTATTTATGTATGACTCTGTACATGTACTCCTTATTTAAAAATAAATTTGTATTTAAACTGATGAAAAAAGAAAATCCTAAAATGGAATACAGACAGAAAAAGCAACCTATTTTCAGGTCAAATTCCTATTATAGATATGAAGAAAAAAAAGCATTAATTCTAATAACTTATGAACATGGTATCAAGGGACATAGATTTAGTGACATATTCTAAATACAAATAGGCAGACAAAAATTTAGAACTTTTTGTTGGTGGTAGTAGCATCAGTGTCATAATTACCAATTTAGTGTGTTTTTATTGTAGGCTACAAAAAATGATTAAATATATTGACGCTTTAGGGAACCAGGATTTTCATTGTGAGAAATAGAAATTGTAAAAAGGGAATGAGGATGTAAACAAGTGTACTTGGAGGTAATTTATTGATGTTTAATTTAAATGAAATAATTAGTATGAACTTAAAATATGTTCTTAAAATATGCATTTAAGCATGTGTGATCTTAATTAGAAATAATTGATTTATATTGTTTTACAAGGTCATTGGTAGTAATTGCCTTGCTGGGAAATCTTGTTTGGAGTTACATGTTAAATAAATTAAATTCCACCCATTTGTGCCTCAAAGGTTGTAATACCATTTCTTCTGTGTATGGTAATTAATTTTAAACATATAAAATTATAAAATTACTTAGTAATGCATTAAAAATAGCATTACATAAACAGTGAACTCTATTGTAAATGATGGGCTATAATTAATAGTACAATTATAAAAATGTTCTTTCACAAATTATAACAAAAATATCACATTAACACAAGGTGTTAATAATAGGGTTATATATGGAAAGCCTGTGTTATTATATGCATGATTTTTGTAAACCTACAATTTCTTGCAGAAAAAAAAGAACACATTCACCAAAAAAAAAGGATTGAAGATTTACTGTCAGGAGATGGGGCCAAGATGGTGTTAGTGTAGGAGGGCACACACTGCAAGCTCCCAGAGCAAGGTGGATTGTGGACGGGGTCCTGCCCAGGGATCTGTGCTGTGCACACGTGGAATGAGAAGCTTGGGACATCTATCTGTGTGGAACAGTGGCGTGGACGGAACGGTAAAGATTTGTGAGTTTTAAGCCTGCTGGTGGTGGTTGGCATGGGCAGCTGAGCCCTGCAGTTAGGGAGAAAAAAAAATAAAACAGCCAGTTGGAGCTGTAAGCGGGGTGAGAAAGTTTTATTTTCTGGGGATCTGGATGCCTGGAGCCCCATGGACCTTGGGTGAACAGAACAGCCAAAGCAAATTGGCACCTGGTGGATGGGAGGGGTGATTATATTTGGGGCAGGGAGTTGATTTGCTTAGCTGAACAGGGATAAGCCTCGGGCAGCTGCGGAGCCAGGAAGAGGGGCCAATCTCCAAAAGAGGGAGGGTTCTGTTGGAAGACAGGGAAGGGAATTCTTTATTTTTATTTTTTGCCATTGATCTGGCTGCCTGGACAGCCCCATAGCATAGGGGAGTAGATAAGCAGACCTGAAGCAGCATCAGGCTGAGAGGAGAGGTGAATCTGCAGTCAAACTGATTTACATAGCAACACAGTGACCCTGGTGCTCGTCTCCAGAGGGGCGGAATCGGCCGTCTTTAGCACTCTGCACTGACTACCATCAGAGCTACAGCTATGCTGGGGAGTCAAGGAAGTGGAATGTGCTTGATTAAATTTGACGAGACCAGCTAGGGTCCCTTCTGTAAGGGGGTTGGTCTAGAGGAGGAATTATTTTGGGTCCTGTATTTTGCCAAAAAAAAAAAAGAAAGAAAAAATGAGAAGGTCACTTCAATAAATGAAAAATAAATTCTTTTTAATTTAGTTTAATAGCTAAAAGCTGTTTCAGGACCTGCATATTGAACCCAGCAGGGAAATTGATTGATAAACACAAGCAGGCAGAGAGGATCCACGTGGACCCTAGAGGAATCATTGACCCTCCTTAGCTCTTTTTGACTGCTTGCCTATGTGGATCTTTGGTTTTTCTCTGTTTATTTCTGGTCTCTTGCTTTTCTTTCCTCTTACCACCCCCTTTCATTTCTCTTTCATTTTTTAAAATTAGGTGCTGCTAGCTTGTCGCTTCTTTGCTGTACTTCTTCTTCAGTAATTTCCCACTCGCTGCCTATATTGATGTTGTATTCCAAATTATCGCTTATCCTTCCTTCATCTTTCTGCCTTCTGCTTTCTGTTGTGGCTCTTAGATACAACATATTTTCATAGGCCCACAACTTAAGAGTGTAAATTTCTATTCCATCTATTTTGTTTTCTTCTTTTTTTTTTATTAGTATTAACTTTATCCTTTCAGCCATTTCTTTACTATTTCTTTCCCTTCTCATAATTCTAGCCTTCTAAATCACTATATATATATTCCTCCATTTGTTTGCCCAGTCCATTGTCAGAACTACACTTTTTTTCCTATTACAATACACTGCCTACACAAGTTAATTATTCATCTCATTAAGTCTCATTTGGCCCCTTTTTTAACTTTTATCAATATTACTATTATCCTTCTGCCTTCCTTACATCTTTTGATTCCTCTGGCCCTAATCTTTTGCCTTCAAGGGAACATAGAAAGAAGTAAGGAAGTAAAAGAAGAAGAGAAATTGCCAAAGAGAAAACTTAACTCACACACAGAACCACCAGCTAAATAAAACTCTAGAGCATAGAGAAAAGATAATCAACAGAACAAACCCATCAAGATAATATGATGACCAGAGGGCAACAAAAAAAATAGAAATGACTCTGAGAAACAGGAAAACATGGACCAGTCCAATGAACAAAATGAAAACCAGGAAACGATGTAGAACATCAAACAACTAATCAAAGTTATCCAAACAAATATCATGGACCAACTTAAAGAAGTGAAGGAAGAGATTAAGGATATAAAGAAGACACTGGGAGAACATATTGAAGAAATTGCAAACATGCCTAAAAAGGTAATGGATATGATGGTGAACAATAGCACAATCCAAGAAATCAAAAAGACGCTGGATTCACATAACAGCCCATTTGAACAGGTAGAAGAAAGGATTAGTGATATGGAAGACAATACAGCTGAAATCAAAGAGAAAGTACAACAGCTAGACAAAAAGATAGAAAAAATCCAGCATGGACTCAGGGAATTAACCAATGACACAAAATGCACAAACATACGCATTATGGGCATTCCAGAAGGAAAAGAGAAGGGAAAGGGAACAGAAGGAGTGTTGAAGGAAATAATGGCTGAAAACTTCACAACCTTATTGAGAGAGATGGATGTGCAGATCCAGGAAGCACAGTGCAAACCAAATAGTATAAATTCCAACAGGCGAACTCCAAGGCAAATACTTGTCAAAATGTCCAATGCTAAAGACAAAGAGAAAATACTCAAAGCAGAAGAGAAAAGAGAACCATCACATACAAGGGAAGAACAATAAGATTAAATGCTGATTTCAAAGCTGAAACCATGGAGGCAAGAAGACAGTGGTTTGACATAGTCAAAATACTAAAAGAAAAAAACTTCCAGGCATAAATTCTCTATCCAGCCAAACTGGCATTCAAAAATGATGGAGAGTTCAAAATATTCACAGATAAATAGAAATTAAGAGAGTTTGTCATTAGAAATCAGCACTTCAAGAAATACTAAAGAAATCTCTACAAGTTGAAAGGAAAAAACAAGGGAGGAGAGTTTAAAAACAATTGAAAAAACAAAAAGAGAAACAAAACAACATATGACATAAATTAACCCAAAGAAAAAATGGCTTAAGTAAGAAATTTGTTACAAGTAATAACACTGAATGTTAATGGATTAAATTCACCAATCAAGAGACACAGATTGTCAGAATGGATAAGAAAATATGATCCATCTATATGCTGTCTACAAGAAACCCACCTTCAACACAGGGACTCAAGGAGGCCGAAAGTGAATGGCTGGAAACAATTTTACAAGCTTACAATAGCCAAAAAAGGGCAGGAATAGCTATTCTAATATCAGACAAAATAGACTTTAAATGCAAAACTATTGTAAGAGGCAAAGATGGACACTACATATTAGTACAAGGAGTAATCTCTCAAGAAGAAAGAACAATCATCAACATTTACACACTTAATCAGGGTACCTCAAAAATACGTGCCGCAAACTCTGGAAAAATTAAGAGGAGAAATAAATGTCTCTATAATTATTGCAGCGGACTTCAACACACCACTATCATCATTAGACAGAACATCTAGACAGAGAATCAAAGAAACTAAGGCACTCAACAATACATTAGAAAACCTGGACTTAATAGACATATAGAGAACACTACACCCAAATACAGTGGGAAAGACATTCTTCTCGAGTGCACATGGAACATACCCCAAAATAGACAACATGCTAGGCCACAGAACAACTTTCAATGAATTCAGAAAGACTGAGATTATACAAAGTAATTCTCTGATCACAACGGAATGAAGTTGGAAATCACTAAGGGCCAGAGAAACAGGTTAGGCACAAGGATATGGAAGTTAAACAGCACATTCTTAGACAAACAGTGGGTCAAAGAGGAAATCCCAAAAGAAATCAGTAACTACATTGAAACTAATGAAAACAACAACACAACATATCAAAACCTACGGGATGCAGCGAAAATAGTCCTCAGAGGCAAGTTCATAGCCATAAATTCATATGTTAAAAAAGAAGAAAGAGCTAAAATTGAAGACCTCACTGCACTTGGAAGAATTGGAAAAACAAAAACAAACTAAACCTAAAGGAAGTAGAAAGAAGGAAATAACAAAGATTAGAGCAGAACTAAATGAAATAGAAAATAAGAAAGCACTGGAAACAATAAACAAAACCAAAAGGTGGTTCTTTAAGAATATCAATAAAATTGACAAACCCTTAGCCATATTAACAAAGAAAAAGAGAGAACAGATGCAAATACATAAAATAAGGAATGAGCAAGGTGATATCACTACTGACGCCACAGAAATAAAGAGTATCATAAGAGGATAATTTGAAAAATTATATGCCATCAAGAATAATAATTAGAAGGAAATGGACAAGTTTCTAGAAACCCACAAACAGCCTACATTGATGAAAGAAGAAATAGATGAACTCAACAGTCCAATTACAAGTAAAGAGATAGATTCAGTCATCAAAAACCTCACAAATAAGAAGAGCCCAGGACCAGATGGCTTCACAACTGAATTCTACCAAGCATTCCGGAAAGAGCTAACACCAATTCTACTTCAGCTCTTCCAAAAAAATAGAAGTAGAAGGAATATTTCCTAACTCATACTATGTTGCCAATATTACCCTAATTCCAAAACCAAATAAAGATACCACAGTAAAGGAAAATTACAGACCAATTTCTCTAATGAACCTAGATGCTAAAATCCTCAACAAAATACTTGCTAATCGCATTCAACAGCATATCAAAAGGATTATACACCATGACCAAGTGGGTTTCATCCCGGGTATGCAAGGATGGTTCAATATAAGAAAATCAATCAATGTAATACACCACATAAAGAGATTGAAAGAAAAAAATCACATGATCATCTCTGTAGATGCAGAAAAAGCATTCGACAAAATACAGCACACTTTCCACATAAAAACACTACAAAAGATAGGAATAGACAGAAACTTTCTGAATAAGATAAAGGGTATATATGAAAAACCCAAAGCTAACATCATTTTCAATGGTGAAATCCTAAAAGCCTTCCCTCTGAGATTGGGAACTAGACAAGGATGACCACTATCACCATTACTATTCAACATTGTCTTAGAAGTACTTGCGTGAGCACTGAGACAAGAAAAGGATATAAAAGACATCCAGATTGGAAAAGAAGAAGTAAAAATTTCATTATTTGCAGATGACATGAACCTATACATAGAAAGCCCTGAGAAATCAACAACAAGGCTTCTAGAATTTATAAAGGAGTTCAGTAATGTTGCAGGCTATAAGATCAATGCTCAAAAATCAGTAGCATTTCTATACACCAATAATGGGCAAACTGAGGAGGAAATCAAGAAAAATGACCATTTACAACAGTAACTAAAAGAATCAAATACCTAGGAATAAATTTAACTAAAGATGTAAAGCACTTATATACAGAAAACTACACAACACTGTTAAAGGAAACTAAACACAAAATATATTTGGAGAGACAAGAGGCCCCAAATTGCCAAAGACATATTGAAAAAGTAAAATGAAGTTGGGAGTATCACACTACCTGACTTTCAAACATATTACAAAGCTGCAGTGATCAAAACTGCATGGTATTGGCCCAAGGATAGACCTACTGACCAATGGAACTGAATTGAGAGTTCTGATATAGATCCTGGCATATACAGTTATCTTATATTTGACAAGGCCACGAATCCCACTCAGTTGGGAAAGAATGGCTTCTTTAAGAAGTGGTGCTTGGAGAACTGGATATCCATATCCAAAAGAATGAGAGAAGAATATCATCTCACACTTTATACAAAAATCAACTCAAGATGGGTCAAAGATCTAAATATAAGAGCCAAAATCATAAAGACCTTGGAAGATAATGTAGGGAAGCATCTACAGGACCTTCTAATAGGAAATGGTTTCTGGAACTTCACAGCCACAGCACGAGCTACAAGAGAAAAAATAGATAAATGGGATCTAATCAAAATGAAAAACTTCTGCACCTCAGAGGATATTATTAAGAAAATAAAAAGGTAGCCTACCCAATGGGAGAAAATATTTGGCAACCATTTATCTGATAGGAGCCTAATATCCTGCATATATAAAGAAATCCTACATCTTGAAAATAAAAAGACAAACAACCCATTTAAAAATGGGTAAGTGACCTGAAAATATCCTTTTCCAAGGAAGAAATACAAATGGCTAAAAAGCACATGAAAACATGCTCAACATCACTTGCTATCAGGGAAATGCAAATCAAAACTGCAATGAGATACCATCTTACACCCATCAGAATGGCAGTTAATAAAAAAAACAGGAGAAACTAAATGTTGGAGAGGATGTGGAGGAATAGGAACCCTCATCCACTGCTGGTGGGACTGTGGTATGGTCCAGCCACTGTAGAGGACAGTTTGGCAGTATCTCAGAAAACTAACAATAGATCTTCCGTATGATCCAGCAATTCCACTGCTGGGTATATACCAGAAGAACTGAAATCAAAGACACAAACAGATATATGCACACCAATGTTCATAGCGGCATTGTTCACCATTGCCAAAAGTTGCAATCAGTCCCGGTGCCCATCAACAGACGAATGGATAAGCAAAATGTGGTATATACACACAATGGACTATTACTCAGGTGTAAGAAGGAATAAAGTGCTAACACATGGAATAACGTGGATGAATCTTGAAGACCTTATGTTGAGTGAAGCAAGCCAGGCACTGAAGGATGAACATTATATGACCTCAATGATTTGAACTGAGGAAAGTGAGCAGTCTCTGAAAACCATTGTCTGAAAGATAGGTTAACAAGGGAGAGAAAGAGAAGAACAGGCTTTGAGCCATCACCCATATGGACATAATCTATGGCAAAGGGATAGAGCATAGTTGCATATTGAAGGATAAGACAGATGGGTAGTGATATTACTGGGTTTGATGGTGCAGCATTCACAGGTGGGTAGATTAGGAAGGGCAGGTTCAAATACCCAGGGTATGTAACTATGAATCTTGACATTCCATGAGTCATGACAGGGGAGTGTCATATGCCCCAGAGGGGTGGGGAGGAAGGAACAGTTAAGATCTAATGGGGTATTTAGTCATCATGGGAAAGGTCTTTCATTACCTTACAGTGATTGACACAGGACATGGTAAATATCATCAAAACCTATTAAACTCTATTATCTAAATTGTAAACTATACTGTAAATCATTGACACTGTTTAGTTGCTGTATTTTGCTATCTGTATAACAGTTATAAAAATGCTAACATCCAAAAAAAGGGGGGGGGTTAATATGGGGTGGGGAACAGGGGGATGATTTGGTATCTGGGAGTGCCTGGTACTCCGTGTGTGACTTTGCTGTGACCTAAATCTTATTTGAAAATTAAATGAAAATTTGGGTGACAGTGGGGATTGCGAGGGGGAAGGTGTCACGGCACACCAGACATCCGATAACACCATGATAAAAGGAAAAAAAGAATATATATATATATTTTAAAGGCACTTCTTTTGCTTTTTTCCCCATTTTTTTGAATGTCCCAGTCCACTAATTATATTTTGTTTTGTTTTGTTTTTTGTTCAATTGTTTTTTTTTTTTTCCTGAGTTTCCTTATGTTTGTCTCTTGCGTGTAAGCTTATCATTGTTCTTTCTTTTTCTTATTAAGTGTATTTGGTTATTTTATAGACAACATGTTCATGGAAGATTTAGATCACAGAAGAGTTACAATGGGAACTGCAGGGGATTATTGGTGGGGGGTGTCTGGGAGGGGGGATACATGGGAGTAAGTTAATCCAAATATACATGAAAGATATACAAAATTGTTCAAAGATCAATGGATGGGGCATGGAGACAGAGGGTGGACAATCACACAATAAATGAGGGAATCTGAATTCCTAGCCTGGAGAGCTCTGCCACATTCTCCAACGGAGCAGCAACAGTCTTCTGAGTGCAGGGTCAAAAGAGGATGGCCCACTGATGAGTTCTTTGCATTGATGACTACCCTTATGAGTCTTTGCTCTTGTAACTGAAACTTAGTTTACTGTTATGGGGTGCCTAAAAGTTGCCACCTGAGAGCCTCCTTGTTGCTCAAATGTGGCCTCTCTCTAAGCCAAACTCAGCGTATGAATGCATTACCTTCCTCCCAACGTGGGCCATGACTCCTGGGGATGAGCCTCCCTGGCAATGAGGGATTAATTCCAAGTGCCAACTGGCAACACAACTGGAAAAAAAACCTTGAATAAAAGGGGAAAATGGTAAAGACAAATGAGTTCAAGTGGCTAAGAGACTTCAAAGAGATTTGGGAGGTCATCCCAGATGTAAGGCTTATGCACATATCAGTAGGAGCTCATAGAACATCAAAGTGCATATCACCCTCAAACAGAGGGGTTCCTGAGAGCTCTGGATACACCCAGGTCCTATATAAGGGGGCATAGCCCCAGAGACTGACTTCTTAACAGTGGGTTCTATTTTGGAATCTGTGCTTCTGAGAGTGACAGAATTGGACTCAAATAAGTCCTCCCTGCACATGGTTCATCATTCCCTTCTATTCAAGCCTATATGTGATGCTGGAGTTTTTAGATATACTTCCAGAGACTGGAGCCTCTGGCCTACCTACGTGCCAGGTGTGCGTGGAATCTCGGTGGAGCTGCAACTCCTACCCTACAGCTCAATGGACTCATCTTAGTCATCTGGCGAGGAGACAACGATGGGCAACGGCCATCCCAGGGAATGGAGAAGACCTGCAGCTGTAGGCAGGATCATCCCACCCACCATATCCATGGGATATAAGCCCTCTCTCACTTGGAGGTGAAGTAGACATCACCATCCCAATCCCCTCAGGATTGGGGGAAGAACTATGAACTAGAGTAGACTTGATGTTAATCTGTTGTACAGATATAGTGATTCTAGAAATGGAAGAAATTATAACAGTGAGATGGGGCCAGTGGCCACTGGACACTTTTGGGGCAGGGAGGGGATGTGCAGTTGAAATGCAGGGGCTTTATTGGGACTTGGAGGTTGTCCTGAGTGCCGTTGTGGCAACGGATGTAGGCCATTTTAAATCAGCATACACCATTCAGAACTGTGTGGGAGAGAGTGTGGTCTACGATGTGAACTGTGGTCTATGGTTGATGGCAAGGCCCCAGGATGTGTAAGTCCATTGAGGGTGATGGGCCATACTTGTCGTAGATGTTTGTGTGGGATGTGGGGGGAGGTGTGGGAGGTGGGGAACATGGGAATACCGGTAGGTTCCATGTAATATTTTAGGTAATCTAAGAAACTCATATATATATATATATAACATTTTTGTAAGCAAATGCATATATATTTATATATCATTTTACAAATATTGGTATGTACTGTGAAAATTTTGATTTTTACACGCAATAAAAAATATATAAATTAAAAAACAAACAAACAAAAACCATATCTTCCCTTACACAAAAAATTTAATTTTTAAAGATGTATGGTAAAAAGTACTTATATTTTTCCCCAAATAATTTATTTATAAAACTAAAATACATTTTCCAGCAAAAATAAATAAATAAATAAATTACTGTCTAGCAAGAAAAAGGCAAATTTATAGCAGATTGAATAGAAAATCATATTATTTGGAGATTATGTTTACAGAAAAAAATATACTAATGATAACAATTTATTACTATTTTTTTTTGAAATACAAACTTTGATAGTACTTTTGTTTTTATCTTACCCTAGAACATTTAAAGAAAGAAAATTGTCACTCTTCTACAAATTAGATTTTTTCAATATATTAAATTGGTTAGTTATTAAAAAAATGAGTGCCCATTATTAGGTTGGTAATAATTCACCATTATCAAGAAGAGAAGCATTTCGCCTCTAGAGTCCTATTTGTTGCTTTTTCTTAGAGGAAAAATGACATAAAATGAATTGTAAAATAAATTCATATATGAGCTCTGTATATAAGTGAGGAATTTGTTTTTCTTTTCTCATGCATTTTGTTGTTTGAATCATTTTTCTTTCATATTGACACATCATATTGGTTATGAAATTTCAGAAAAGGAAAAAGTAAGAAAATTTTGTGCTGAATTCTGTATTCTCTAAGCTAAAAAATCAATGAGATGTTTGTAAAGATGTTAATATATTCTGAAAATTTACACATTTAAGAAACTAGCCAAAGCAAAATCTTAATGAGGTAATTTAAACTGTGCATTTTTGAATAATATTAGAGTGGGTGGCTAAATAAATTTATAAAAATGGTTTGTCTACATCCAAAACTTTGTATGTAGAATTATGTTGTATCTAAAGGCATGTTTCAGACTCATGTGCTCTGATATATATTTTCTAGATAATCGGATCCATGGGACCTATGATTCAACAAGGACCTCAAAAAGCAAGTGGAGAGATTACACTGGAGAAGGTTTTTTGAGTCTTCTATTTTATCAGCTATTGGTCTATTGGGTTAAACAAGATGGTGAAAGAACTCTTCTTTAGCATTATATTTTATAAGACAATTCTGTATCTTATTTTCCTAAAAGATTTTAAATGTAATGATTCCTTGATATTGATGTACTGAATCAATTATGTTTTGAATTTTCTTAAGATCTATCAGTAATAATTATGCTTAATGAACTCATTTTCTTTTTCTCTGTGCAGGTGAAACTTAAAGTAACTATTTGATACAGTTAAGTACCATATATGATACATTTGCCTTTGACCACATGTAAAAGTATGGGTCACAGAAATAACAAGAAAGCTTAATTGCTGGTTAATTTCCAATAATAGGCCCTTTGCTCTGGATCAACATACATATATGGCTGTTTATGACTATGAAAAAAGCTGACTTCAACATGTATGATTCATGAGCTCATATGCTTATCTTAATACTAAGTAATTTCACCAAGCAGAGAAAGACATTGCATGGCATTAAATTAAGAGTTTTCTGATCTACAGCATATAATCAATCAATCCATTGGGTTAATACATAATGGTGTAGACATTTTCCTTCTCAATATATTATTCACAAAAATGTCATTCCTATTTTTTGAACTAAGGATTTATTATGTTTGCCTCAAAAGGAAGGATTTAATAACACTTTTTTCTCCACTCATGAACAAATTCTGAATTTTATAGGCCAAAACCAAAGGATTGAATAAAGAAATGTAAAAATCCAAGGGCAAAATTTAGTAAAAATACATTATCATTTCTTCAGGATACAAACTGATCAATTAGCCTGATACAGAATCCACCTCTGTGTTTCATCAAGAGGTAAATGAGTTATCATAATCCTTATTTAGAAAAAAATCAACTTAAGAAATGTGGTTATAAATGAAATTGAGTACTGGATGTATAATTTAATGAATGCTGACTTAAAATATTGTTTAATTTAATTTAATTTTTTCTTTTCACTATTTTCTTTTAAAGTAATATATAATATATAATCTTTTGTAGAATCTTGAACATTTGAGATATTGAGAATTAATGCTACAGATATTTTTGCTTCATTCCTTCTTTATTAGCTGATTTAACAAAATTTTGTTTATTGAGTAACTTTATCTATGCATTTTGTGCTTAATATAAAATTTTATTTAAAAAAAATCATTGTTTAAAGAACATCACTGATAATATTTTATTTTCTCTATATTAGGGCACAGAGCTCTTTCTGGTTAAGGAAAAGAAGAATAGAAGTAGTTATAATGATTTTAATGAAAGAATTGTAAAAACTTTCAATTTTCTTACAATTTCTTGGTTAAATCTTTCTGGGTAAAGTAACTTGGAAGAAATCAATGCTTGCATTGTTTAAAGAAACCTTAATCTATACTTGGCATTATTTATGCTACTTGTTTTATGAGACAAATAATTATTAACAATTTCCACAAGGAAAGGATATTACTGTGGAGAATATGTAAGGAACCTTAGAAGTAAACTTTTCCATTTTATTATTTAAATATATTTTTGTTTGACTTTTCTGTCATGCACATGTGATGTTTATAGAAACAGAAGAGATTAGATGTTAAAGTGATTAAAAACACAAAACAACTACTTTATATTAAGTTGCAAACCTTCAATGAAACCAATGTATTTTTGTAAATAAACATAAACATTGTGATGATTTGGGCTATTATGCTATAGTGACATGTAATTATAAAATTTGAAAAGGGTAAATAAGTGCATTATCTACTAGGATACATAAATCTGAAATTCCATATAGTTGCATAGTTAAATTTTAAGTGCAAAGTGAATTGAATATATATGCAAATATATCTGTTTCTTTTTTGTGCACCATGCAGGCAATATCGTCCAGGTTTCATGCATATTATATTTAATAAATTTAATTTCAATCAAGGTACAACTTTTAAGGAGATATGTTAATGATCATATTTAAATAATTGTGATTTTGAAAATATAGAGGCATTGTTATATTTATTCCTTTCCAATAATAACTCTTTGTCAAATCAAGCAACACTTAAATCATGCATAATTTCACTGAAAATTTATTTATTGACACTTTATTATATGCCTGCCAGTTGTTAAGTTATTGTTATACAATTCACATATTAAGGAATAATACACAGCTTCCACCTTCAAGGTACTTTGTATTGAGTCAGTGCTTTAAACTCTAAACCTGACATAATAAAAAGAAAAAAAAATGAAGTGCCTAAGGAGATGTGGGAGTGCACCATTGGCTTTCACAAATTGTAAAATCTCAAATACTCTACACTAATCAAGAATGGTTTCACTAAGAAGATGAAATTTTAACTTTAAATTTCTCCATCTTGTTAAATTTTAAATTTCACCTTCTAGTTTAAAACTGGGCATGAATTTTCCAAGAAATATCATAAACTCATCGTATGCTTCTATCAGAAATTATAATAATTGAAATCTGTAATTAAAATAGGGCTAACACAATTCATCAGCCACACTGGAACTATTTCCCTAGTGTTGATCATCATTGCGCTCCTAGGTTTTTGATCCTAACCTTTGGATCTTGGTTTTGCTTTCTCCAGAAAAGACCCGAGTGGAGAGAGGAGATGGACATCCACAATCTCACCATCATGGATGAGTTTAACCTCAATAGGGCTCTCTGATCTCCCAGAGGTGCACCATCCATTCTGGATCTTTTGCTGTCATCTACGGGTTACTTTGTTGGGAAATGGTGCCATTCTTCTGGCTACTGGGACTGAGAAAACGCTGCACACATCCATGTATTACTTCTTGACAAATCTGTCCCTCTTAGATATGTTGTGCCCATCAACCACTGTTCCCAAGATGCTTGAGAACCTCCTGACTGAGAAGCAAAGCATTTATTTTATTGGGTGTGCCTTGCAGCTTTATTTTTGTTGGTCTTGTCAGGGGTGGAGGTCTTCCTTCCCACTATCATGGCTTATGACCTGTATGTGGCCATCTGTTTCCATCTTCGTTACACCCCTATCATGACCAGGGTATGCTGGTCATGGAAAGTATCTTCTACCACACATGCACATATTTTCTCATCAAATACCTTGTATTTTGTTTTTCCCAACTATTCAGACCACTGAAATCAGGCACTGCTTTTTCTTGAAACTCAGCACTTGCATTCACAGTGAATAATGACTTGTCCTTTCTGACTGTGGATTACTTAACATTCTCACTTGATTTTCTAATCTTGTCACTTCTAGAAATACATTGGTTATATAATTCAGAATTTTAAGCCAGCAACAATGTATAATTTTCTCCCTAATATTCCCTAACAGCGTGCATTTCTGTTGCTTCCTAAATATAGTTCCCTGTGTGGTGATCACATTTATTTGTTTTCTCACAGGCAATATCAAATTACTCTGTATTTCCTGAGTATTAACCCTCTAACATTCATTATCTTCTTTCTTCTTCTTAACGACATTCTTTCCTTTCTTTATGACTAAATTCAGTGATCCCATCAATAGTGAAGTGTTTTTATATTATATAAAGATGTACAGTGCTCTTCTCCTCTGATCATTTATTCATTTCAAGGTTTTATGAAGTAATAGCCTTATCATATATAGCTTTGTCTCAAAAGCTAGAGACTATATACGCTTTGAGATGCCATTCTTTAGGATTGAGTAAATTTTCCAAATCTCAGTAATGTCCTAATATATAACTTCAAAAACTTTCCAGAGCTATGTATAGTAGCTGATCTAATAGATTTTACTTAGATATTTTTTTGATGAAATATCTGTTAGATTTAGACAGACTGGAAAAATCCATGTAGACTTGAAGATAGAAATGCTGTAATAATTGTATAAGTTTCTTTTTTGTATTTGTTTAAGCCTTCATTCTATTCTCTAAAGCAGAGTTTTTATGTATTATGAAAGATTGAAGTAAAATTCTTGTTTTATGGAAAACATCATGAAATTTGTTAAATGAAATAGATAAAATTGAGTTACACATTTAAATCTCAACCAATATTTCAACTAAGCTTAAATTTAAATATTTATTTAATAATTCATCAGTAACAAATGATTTTAGTAAGCAAAAATGACTATAACATTGTGAATATATGTGGGTTATACAAACCACAATGAAATCTAAATTCTGTCTTTCCTGAATCATGTGTTTCTCATTAAATCTGATAAAATTTAATCCTTGATTTCACCAACAATGAAGAGACATTTTGAAAATATTTTTTTTAAAGTTGTAGACTTTGCCAAGTATATTAAATTATAATAAGTTTTCTGTAGAATAATAAAGTTGATTAAATCATGGTAATTTTAGTTTCTTCTTCTTAAGTAAGAGAAATTTCCTTGAAATACAATCAGAGGGTGTGATTTCTCTCTGGTTCTATCCTAAAATTTATGCAGGAGAATTGTTCAGAATTAGACATCTTAAAATCATCATATATTAAGCTGAATGACATTGGTAAAAAGCATACTTCCCTAGTCTTGGTTAGATGGGACCATCTAAATCTAGAGATGGTAAAATCTTGGTGATGGTATTATATTTTGTGTACCACCCCAAATTTTGTTTTAAAATTAATTGTTTCCTGTGGGTGTGAAATAATAGTTTGTGAGAACTTTTTATTAGTTCACTTCAATTAAGGGTCTTTGATTAGATTAATTGTGTAGAGTGACCAAGGGTGGGTCTGGATCTTCTTAAAATAGTCCTTTATAAATGGCTAAATATGGAGAAAGGGAGTTGCAGAGACAGAAAAATATGACACAGGAACTCAGAAAGGAACCCATAGAAATGGAAATAAAAGTCCACAGACAACAGCCAGAAGCTGAAAGCAACAAGATGTGAAGGGAGACATCACCATGTACCATGCCATGTGATTGAGAAGTCCAGGATCACCAGTGGCTGTTTTTTGAGAGAAAAGCATCACTTGTTGATGCCTTCATTTGCACATCTTCAAAGCCTCAGAAATAATAGCGTTTTTTCCTTCTTTTTTTCTTTTAAAAATTTATTGAAGTATATCATTCATACATAAACATGCATACATAATGAATGCATAGTAAAAATTGTGAACTTATACAACAAACATGTAAATCAAAATACAAGGCTCACACATATCATCCCACCACCAACACATTGTATTGTAATGAAAATTTGTTAAAAATTATG
>JAKSZT010054267.1:1507612-1599342 GCA_026826555.1 Tolypeutes matacus | reverse complement strand
GGATTCCCATGTTGCCCACCTCCCACACCTCCCATCACATCCCACACAAACATCTCCCACAGTGTGTCCCTGAGAGTCATTTTAAGATAATGTTCTTTTCTCCCTGGGATCACATGGGGACCCACCCTTTCTAAAGTCTTGTTCAATGGCTGCTTTATTGGTTCCACCCTCATCAAGCATTTGGGTGGCAACCAAGCTCCAGACCTCACCCTCCAATTCATTGGAGGGATTGCCACAACTTACCTTATTTTTGGGTTAGATTCTTAACCTCCCTAGCACAGTGAAGTTAAGAAAACATCCTCCCCTAACCTTTGGCATACAGGCCCAACCCTTTCAGAGGAAAGAGTTGGCAACCTGTCCATCCATAATTCATTGGGGATAGGCTCATTACATTAAAGGAACTCAATAAGATTAAGTGGTGATTTCCCATCTGAATGCATGGAAGCAAGAAGACAATGGTATGGCATAGTTAAGGTACTAAAATAAATAAATAAAAAACACCTAACCAAGAATTTTCTTTCCAACAAAGCTGACATTCGAAAATGATAGAGAGTTAATAATATTCACAGATAAACAGATATTAAGAGATTATACCAATAATAAACATGCCTTTCAAGAAATAATAAGGGGAATTCTGCAGGTTGAAAGGAAAAACAAAGGAGAGAGACTTGGAGGAGAGTGTAAGAACAAATAAAAAGAAAAAAAAAGGAAATAAAAACAATATATGCTGTATATAAACTCAAAGAAAATATGGCTAATCTAAGTAATTCCTTGAGAACAATAACAGTGAATGTTAATGGCTTAAGCTCACCAGTCAAGAGACACAGATTGGCAGAATGGATAAAGAAATATGAACCAACTATATGCTGTATACAAGAAATGACCGTAGACCAGGGAGTCAAGGAGGCTTAAAGTGAATGGCTGGAAAACAATATTGAAAGCAAACAATAACCAAAAAATGGTAGAAGTATGTACACTAATATCAGACAGAATAGACTTCAAATGCAGAACTATTGTAAGAGACAAAGACAGACACCATATATTAGTAAAAGTGGTAATCTTTCAATAAGAAAGAACAATCAAAAAGATTTATGGACCCAGGCAGGGTGCCTCAAAATACATGAGGCAAACACTGGAGAAAATAAGTGGAGAAATAGATGCCTCTACAATTATAGTGGGGAACTTTAATACAACATTATCACCATTAAACAGAAAATCTTGACAGAAAATCAAAAAATAAACAACAACTTGGAATAATACATTAAAGGATCTGGACCTAATAGACACAAACAGAACTTTTCACCCCAATACAGTGGGATATACATTCTTTTCAAGTGCACATGGATCATTCTCTCAGATAGACCACATGCTAGGCCACAGAAAAATTTTCAATGAACTCAGAAAGACTGAAATTATACAAAGTAATTTCTCTGACAACAATGGAATGTAGCTGGAAATCAGTAAAGGACTGAGAACGAGATTAGAAATAAAGATATGGGAGTTAAACAACACATTCATAGACAAAGAGTGGGTCAAGGAGGAAATTTAAAAGGAAATCAGTAACTACCTTGAAATGAATGAAAATGACAACAAAACATATTGAAACTTATGGGATCCAGCAAAAATAGTAATAAGAGAGAAATTCGTAGCCATAAATGAATATATCAATAAAGAAGAAAGAGCTAAAATTGAAAACCCAATTGCACACCTGGAGGAATTAGGAAAAGAACAACAAAGTAACCCCAAAGGAAGTAGAAAGAAAACAATAACATAGAATAGAGAAGAAGTAAATGAAATAGAAAATAAGGAAGCACTAGGAAAAATAAACAAAACCAAAAGATGTTTCTTCGAGAACAATAAATTTGACAAATCTTTAGCTAGACTAACAAAGAAAAAAAAAGAGAGAAGATGCAAATATGCAAAATAAGAAATGAGGAAGGATATATCACCACTGACTCCACAGAAATAAAGATTATCATAACAGGATATTTTGAAAAATTATATGCCAACAAGAATGATAATTTAGAGTAAATGGATAAATTCCTAGAAACACACAAGCAGACTACATTGAAGAAAGAAGAAATTGATGAACTCAACAATTCAATCACAAGTGAAGACATAGACTTAGTCATCAAATACCTCCAAACCGAGAAGACCCATGTACCAGACTGCTTCACAATTGAATTCTACCAAACAATTTGGAAAGAATTAACAGCAATCCTGCTTAAAACACTTCCAAAAAATAGAAGTAAAAGGAACATTGCATAACTCATTCTATGATGTCAAAATTACCCTAATACCAAAACCAAAGACACCACAAGAAAGGAAATTTACAGACCTATTTCTCTAATGAAACTAGATGCAAAAATACTCAACAAAATATTTATTAATCATGTTCAACAACATATTAAATGAATTATACACCATGACAAAGTGGGTTTCATCCTGAGTATGCAAGACTGGATCAACATAAGAAAATCAATCAATGTATTATACCACATAAAGAGATCAAACGAAAAAAAAAATCACTTGATCTTCTCTATAGATGCTGAAAAAGCATTCAACAAAATGCAGCTCACTTTCTTGAAGAAAAAAAAAAACACAGCAAAAGATAGGAATAGAAGGAAACTTTGTGAACATGATAAAGGGTATGTATGAAAAACCCAGAGCTAACATCACATACAATGGTGAAATCCTAAAAGCTTTCCCTCTAAGAAATGGAACAAGACAAGGATGTCCACAATCACTGCTCCTATTTTACGTTTTCTTAGAAATACTTTCTCAAGCACCGAGGCAAGAAAAATATATAAAAGACATCCAAATTAAAAGGAAGAAGAAAAAATTCACTATTTGCAGATGACATGATACTATGCATAGAAAGCCCTGAGAAATCTACAATAAAGCTTCTAGAACTTATGAATGATTTCAGTAAAGTTGCAGTTTATAAGATCAAGGTTCAAAAATCACTAGCATTTTTGTACACCAAGAATAAGCAAGGTGAAGAAGAAATCAAGAAAAAATACCATTTTCAATAGTAACTAAAAAATCAAGTACCTAGGATTAAATTTAACTGAAGATGTAAATGACTTATACAAAGAAAACTACACAACACTGTCAAAGGAAATCAAAGAATAAATAAATCAGTGGAAGAATATTCCCTCTTCATGGATAGGAAGACTAAACATCATTCAGTTGTCTATCCTACCCAAACTAATCTACAGATTTAATGAAATACCAATAAAAAATCAACACAGAATTTTTTACTGAATTTGAAAAACTAACTATGAAATTTATTTAGAAGGGCAAGCAGTTCTGAAAACACAAAAACATATTGATAAAGAAAAATCTAAATGAAGGAATCCCAGTTCCTGACTTTAAGGCATACTACAATGCTACAGTGGTCAAAACTGCATGGTATTGGCACAAGGATAGACATAATGAACAATGGAACTGAATTAAGAGTTCTGATAATGATCCTCACATATAAAGTCATCTGATATTCGGCAAGGCCACCAAGCCCACTCAATTGGGAGAGTATGGCTTCTTCAACAAAGAAGAAGAACTGGACATCCATATCCAAAAAAATTAGGGAGAAACACCCACACACACCTTGTTCAAAAAACAACTCAAGATGGATCAAAGATCTAAATATAAGAGTCAAGGTCATAAAGACCTTTGAAGATAATGTAGAGAAGCATCTCCAGGACCTTGTATTAGGAAATGACTTCATGAACTTCACACCAAAAGCAAGAGCAGAAAAAAAAATAGATAAATGGGACCTCTTCAAAACTAAAACCTTTTGCACCTCAAAGGAGTTTGTCAATAAAGTGAAAAGACACCCTATCCAATGGGAGAAAATATTTGGTAATTATATATCTGATAGTAGTCTAAAATCCAGCATATATGAAGAACTTGTGTATCTCAGAAATAAAAAGACAATCAACCCATTTAAAAATTGGACAAGTGGTTTGAACAGACACTTCTCCAAAGTAGAAATACAAATGGCTAAGAAGTACATGAAAAAAAATATTCAACATCACTAGCTATGAGGGACATGCAAATCAAAACTTCAGTGAGATAACATCTTACACCCATTAGACTTATGGCCATTAAAAAAAAGAGAGGACTACAAGTGTTGGAGAGCATGTGGAGGAATGGGAAATTTCATCCACTGCTGATGGGTTTGTAAAATGATCCTGCCATTGTGGAGGACAATTTGGCAATTCCTCAAAAAACTATCTATAGATCTGCCATATCATCCTGCAATTCCATGCCTTAGTATATACCCAGAAGACTTGAAAGCAAGGATATGAATAGATATATGCACACCAATGTTCATAGCAGCATTATTCACTATTGCCAAAAGTTGGAATCAACACAATTCCCATCAGCAGATGAATGGATAAACAAAATGTGATATATACATACAATATAATAATACTCAGCTGTAAGAAGGAAGACAGTACAAACACGTGGGATAACGTTGATGAATCTTGAGGACCTTATGTTGAATAAAGCAAGCCAGGCTTTGAAGGACAAATATTACATGACCTCTTTGATAAGAATTAAGCAAATTGAGCAGACTCGTAGAGCTAGAGTCTGAAAGATAGGTTTACAGGAAATAGTAAAGGAGAAGAAGTTTGTGAGTCAATGCCCATACAGGCAAAATCTCCAATAAGTTGGAAGTGTGTAGTTGCATAGCAATGTGATAAAAGAGGGGTGTAGTGATACTATTGTGCTCAGTGGTGCAAGCTTGAGAGGGTAGGATGTGTTGGACTGTCCATGGTACTGGGGGAAATGTTGGGGGAGGGAGCAGATGAACACTGGGGAATGGCAGGTACATGGGTGAAACCACAACATTGAGAAAGCTCTTTGGCAATATGACAAGGAAGCGTTACTGGTTTAGGGTGTTTGTTGTGGGGCATTTTGGAAAGGGTGCATCTGGGGCAGTCTTCTAGAAGATGTGCAAGTGATCATTTTGTCATAGTGTGCTATATCAGTGGGTAGAGACCCACATAATGAGTGGGAAAGAGTTGGGCTCTCATCCTGGGGAAGCCTGAAATGTTCCTAAGAGTGGAAGGTGTCTCTTGAGAGCATAGGTGGTTCCTAATATGAGAGGACAGACTAATGTGTCAAGCCCTCAGTGTTGTTGCAAGTATCTATGAATCTTGTCCATCAAGGAGTGAAGCCTGGTGGTTGCCAAGGACCCCGAGGGGAGAGAAGGAAGGAATAGAAAAGATATGAGGGGGAATTTAAGAGGCAATGGAAGTGTTCTGCATGATTTTGCAATGATGAATACAGGCCATGTTAAAATGCATCAAAAATATATAAAATGTAAGGTCTAAAATGTAAACCATTGACCATGGTTAGTAGCTATATTTCAATATTTGTACATCAGTTGTAACAAATGTACCATCCACATGTAAAAAGTTATTAATGACGAAAGGAGAAAGGGGATGATGTTGGGTATATGGGAGTCCCCTATATTCTGTATGTGACTTTACTGTGACCTACAACTTTTTTGAAGACAAAATGAAAAAAAGTAAGACACTGGGAAATAAATGGAAGAAAATGTCACTGTACATACAGGACAAAAAATATTACAGTGATGAAAGGCAAAACATCATTTTTTTAATTTTTTATTGTTTTATATTTTTCATTTTTTTTGATATCCCAATTTCTTTTTTTACTTTATTTTACTTTTGGTTTTTCTAAATTATTATGTATTTTATTTCTTATGTTTAAACTTATCATAATTTTATTTCCCTATTAATTGTATGTGGCATTATTCTTGGCTTCATTTTTGAAGATGTTTGGATCACAGAAAGTTTAAAACTGTAGCAGGAAAGGATCATTCCTGTGGGGTTTCAGTGATGGGATAGACATGGGAGGAAGTTCACATGGGCATACATATAATATATATAAATATGTTCAAATGTTCATGGGGAACTTGTCACACTAGGTAGACATGCAAACAACTATTGAAAAAATATTGAATTTCTATCTTGGGGAGCTCTGCCACATTCTCTAATGGAACAGCAATGATCCCCCAAGAACAGGGGCAATGACTAGTGAAGAAGGACAGTCCATTGATGGGCCCTTGATATTGACAACTATTGTTAGGAACCTTTGCTCTTGAAATTGCAACCTAGCCTAGTGTTGTAGGGTGCCTAAGAATTACTTACTGGAAGCCTCCTTGTTGCTCAAATGTGACCTCTTTATAAGCCAAACTCAACATTTAAATACATTATTTACCCCCCAGCATGGGACATGCTCCTGGGGATGAGCATCTCTGGCACTGAAGGATTACTACCAAGCACTGGCTGTTGATGCAACTGGAAAATCTTGAATAAAAGGGGGGGAATATAAAGACAAATGAATTTATATGGCTTCAAATTGACTCGGGAGATAATCAGAGAGGTAACACTTATGCATGTCTCAACAGGATATCATAGACTGTCAAAGTAGTTACTATCCCAAATGGTAGGGCTCCTGAGGGCTCTGGAGACACCCAGGTCCTATGGTAATGGCAGATATCTCCAGAATTTGATACCTTGCAAGTGGACCCTACCTTGTTATTTGTGCTTCCAAGTGTGACAGAGTTGGACTCAGATGTGACTTCTCTACACATGCCTCTTTTTTCCCTTTTATTTTAACCTATAATTTGTGTATGTCCAAAAGACTTTAACCTCTGGGCTGTCCATATGCCAGCTGGGCTCTGAGCTTCAGCAGAGTTGGAAAACCTACTCTCCCATTCATTGGAATTACCCAGGACAGCTAACAATGAGGTGAAGATAGACAACCACCACACTAAGGAACCGAGATAGTCTACAACTGCAAGCAAGAAAGTCCCACCCATCAGCCTTATGGGATTGAAGTCCCCTCTCAATTAGAGGTAGAGTGAGCATCACCATCCCAGAATCCTCAATATTGTGGAAATAATACGGACCAGAGTGTACTTACTGGTATTCTTCTATATACTGATAGTGACTTTAGCAATGGAGGAAATTATAACATGGACGTGAAGAGAGTGGCTACTGGAGGTGCTGAAGTCAGGGAGATGGAAAAAGAGATATAATATGGGGACATTTTCAGAAATTGGAATTGTCCTGAATTATATTGCAATGACAGATACATGCCATTATATATATATTGCCATGACCTATAGAATTGAGTGGGAGAGAGTGTAAACTACAAAGTAAAGGATAATCCATGCTTATTGTCAATCCTCCCAAATGTGTTCATTAATTGTAATGAAACTATTGCACTAATCAAAGAAACTGTTAATGTGGGGGGAAGTGGGATGTGTGGGGAGTGGGGCATACGGGAATCCCTTATATTTTTTATGTAGCATTTTATGTAATCTAAGTAGTTTTTAAAAAATAAATTAAAAATGTATTTTAGAAAAAGACAGACAGGTGATTGTATGATATAACAACAGAGAACCAAGGGATAAAATGGATTAAGTAAATAATGCCTGTACAGTAAAAACATTGAATGTTATTGTCTTGAACTCCCCAATCACAAGACATAGACAGAATGGATGAAAAATATGAGTCATCTATACATTGTTTAAAATAGACTTACCTCCAATGTAAGTATAAAAACAGCATAAATCTTAAAGGTTGGAAAAGGTATTCCATGCAAATAATAACTGAAAAAGAGCAGGAGTAGCAATACTAGTATCTGACCAAATATATTTTAAGTGCCAAACTGTTATAATGGATGAAGAAAGTCATTATATAATAATAAAAGGGACAAATCATGAAGAAGAAATAACTGTACTAAATATTTTTTTTGCACCTAATATGAGTGCCCCAATATACTTGAGGCAAAACTGAAGGGAAAAATAGGTGTCTCAAAATAATAGTTGAAGACTTCTATAAGTAGCTTTCAGAATTGGATATAACTTCTGGACAGAGAATAAATAAAAAAACAAAGAGCATGAATATTATGATAAATGAACTAGATATAACACACATCTATAGAACACTCTACCCCAAAGTAGCAGGATATACAATTCAAGCACTTATGGGTACTTCTCCAGGATAGACAATATATTAGTCACAATACAACACTCATTAAATTTATAAAGTTTGAAAATATTCAAAAGCCTTTCTTTTGAATGAAGGCGGAAAACAATAATGGATAGAAAAAGGGGAAATTGATAAATATATGAAGATTAAGCAACACACTCAAATAATTAATGGGTCAAAGAAGAAATTGCAGGAGAATCCAGCAAATATTTTGAGTTGAATGAAAATGTGAACACAACATATCAAAACCTATGGGATATAAGCCCTCTCTCACTTGGAGGTGGAGTGGACATCACCATCCCAGTCCCTTCAGAATTGGGGGAAGAACTATGGACTAGAGTGGACTGGATGGTATTCTGTTGTACACATATGGTGATTCTAGCAATGGAAGAAATTATAACAATGAGGTGAAGCCAGTGGTCACTAGACACTTTTGGGGCAGGGAGGGGACGAGCAGTTGAAATACAGGGGCTTCTTTGGGATTTGGAGGTTGTCCTGAGTACCGTTGTGGCAACGGATGTAGGCCATTTTAAATCAGCACACACCACTCAGAACTGTGTAGGAGAGAGTGTTGTCTATGGTGTGAACTGTGGTCTATGGTTGGTGGCAATGCCCCAGGATGTGTAAGTCCATTGAGGGTGGTGGGCCACACTTGTAGGAGATGTTTGTGTGGAATGTGGTGGGAGGTGTGGGAGGTGGGCAACATGGGAATCCCAGTGGGTTTCATGTAATATTTTGGGTATCTAAGCACCTCTTAAAATATATTTAAATATATATATAAATAACATTTTTGTAAGCAAATGCACATATATGCATATATATTTATATATCATTCTGCAAATGTTGGTATGTATTGTGAAAATTTTGATTTTTACCAACAATAAAAAAAAGAGAGAGAGAGAAAAAAAGAAAGGATTATTTTATTGGGCAAAATATATTAAAAACATTTAAAAAAAAAAAAACCTATTGGGAACTGCAAAGGCAGTGCTGAGAAGGAAAATTATAGCCTTCAATATATTATGTACACTCAAGGAATTAATTATTAGAATATAGGTCATCAGAAAACAGAATGAGAGTAGAGAATTGAAAACTGATCATTAATCTGTGCAAGGTTGGTTAAAAGATTGTTTATAGTCTTTGGAAATGAATTGAAATGTTCAACATACATCATCTGTTTGTGACTAGCAGAGCTATTATATTGGTATTATACTGGTTGTAAGGTCGAGACTAAGGACACTTATTTTACTATAAGGAAGGTTTAAAAATGTAACAAGGGGCTGTATAACATAGTGAAACATCAAGTAAAATATAAATAAGGGTGATATTACAAATGTAAAACTGTTTGTATAAAATATAAATAGAAATTAAATGGAGAGAAGGAAACAGAATAGCAGTTATATACAGTAGGGGAAGCAGAGAAAAATTGGGAAGTTATGAGTTTTGCTTGTTTGAATGTTTGGATTATTATTATTATTATTATTATTGTAATAATGAAAATGTTCTAGCGTGATTGAAATGATGAATTCACCACTATGTAATTATAGGGAATACCATTGATTGTATGCTTTGGATGGATTTATGCATTATTAATATGTACCAATAAAGTTGTTTTGTTAAAAAAAAGAAGAAAACTAAAATTGAAGATGTATGTATACTCCTGGAAACTAGGAATAAACAAAAACAAAACAGCAAACTAATCCTAAACCAAGCTGAAGGAAAGAAATAGTAAAGATCAGCATAAATAAATGAAATTGAGAACAAAAATCCATAGAGAGAATAAAAAAAACAAAAGTTGGTACTTTAAGAAGATCATCGAAATGAAAAAAAAATTAGACTGACAAAGAAAGAAAGGGAAAAGATGCAAATAAGTAAAATCAGAAATGAGAGGGGGACAGAAATAATTGAGAACATAAAGATAATATAAAGAATTGTGTACCAAAAACCTAGACAATGTAGATGAGAGAGACAAATTCCTAGAAACACACAAACCACTTACATTGAAATTAGAATAGAAGACCTCAACAAATCAATCAAAGGTGAAGAAATTGAAACTGTCTTCAAAAGACCTCATAAAGATGAAAAACCCAGGAACAGATGGCTTCCCAAGTGAATTCTACCAATCATTCAATGATAATCTAATACCATTCTGCTCAAGCTCTTCCAAACTTTGAACTAGAAAGAATGATACTAAACTCATTCTATGAAGCCAACATCACCTAATAGCAAAAACAGATAGAGATACTATGAATAAAGAAAATTACAGACAATAACCCTAGTGGATATAGGTTTGAAAATGGTAAAAAAAAATACTTGCAAACTGAGCAAATTATATTGTATAAGAATGTATAATTCCATTTATATAAAATGGCTTCCATTGACACTATTTGAGTGTGGTCTTGACATTGCTGAAGGTGATAAATATCTTGACTCTCCACTATTTCTCCTCTGACAGTACCTCATAAGGAAGTGAGAGGGATGCTTTTTTTTTTATTATTATTTTATTTTATTTTTATTTATTTATTTATTTGTATTTGCTTACAAAAATGTTATTTATATATATATATATATACATATATTTTAAGAGGCGCTTAGATTACCCAAAATATTACATGGAACCCACTGGGATTCCCATGTTGCCCAACTCCCACACCTCCCACCACATCCCACACAAATATCTCCCACAGTGTGGCCCAACACCCTCAATGAGCTTATACATCCTGGAGCCTTGCCACCAACCATAGACCACAGTTCACACTGTAGACCACACTCTCTCCCACTCAGTTCTGAGTGGTGTGTGCTGATTTAAAATGGCCTACATCTGTTGCCACAACAGTACTCAGGCCCCGGTGCCCATCAACAGACGAGTGGATAAGCAAAATGTGGTACATACATACAATGGAATATTACTCAGCTGTAAGAAGGAACAAAGTGCTAACACATGGAATAACGTGGATGAATCTTGAAGACCTTATGTTGAGTGAAGCAAGCCAGGCACTGAAGGGTGATCAGTATATGACCTCACTGATCTGAACTGAGGAAAGTGAGCAGTCTCAGAGAGGGATTCTTTTTGATCTTCAAGTGAGAGTTGATGTCCAGGCTTTTTCATCTGGTCTCCACTGATACTGCATGAAGGGTACTCATTAACTAGTGAAGGTGAAAATCATGACCCTCTTATATCTTTCATATATTACAATTTTCCTAGTTCCCAGCAATCTATCTCAAATGTCACCTTCTTCAGAAAGTCTCTTTATTATAATCACCAAATATCACCTCACTCTCTTCAAACCCTTATACCTGGATTCTATAAAGTACATAAAATCATGTCACACCCTGTATTTTAGTATACATATTTTTGTTTGTAGTTTATTTCTATTACTAAATTATAAAATTTTGCAATGACAGTACCTTAAATCTACTGAGTATTGTACATACATTGGGTAAAATGTTTTTCTTATGTCAAGTACATGTTGTATAGTTAACCAAGAATTATTTTTTTACTGCTTCTCAAAATGTTTTCCTTGACATGAGGGTAGTTATATTTAGGAAAGTGCTTGGCTTCTCAGGATTTGTTGATTTTTCATTTGATTCTCCTCTCTTCATTTGTAAAGGCTTTAGCATTAATGTCCCTTTCCTACCTTCAAACACTGATGGGTACTAATATTATGAATAAGCCCATCCACACAAATTCTCTGCTTACCTTAACCTACCAAAAACTTTACATAACCTGATTTTTTATCACTTTGAGCTTTTATATTATTCAGGGAAGACTAAAATATTGCATGTGTGTGCATAGTTTTAAAATGTCTTTTTAACAAGTCAATTTTATTGATACATATTAATTAAGCATAAATCCATCCAAAGTGTACAATCCATGATATTCTGTGTAAGCACATATTTGTGAATTCATCACTTCAATCATTCTTAAGCACTTTCATTATTCCAATAATAATAATAAGCAAAATACAAACAAAACTCATTCCCTCTCAATCTCTCTATACTTCCTCTGCCATTCATAGATGCTATTCTTTCCCTTCTCTCCAGTATATTTTTTTTGTAAAAACTGTCTTATATATGCAATATCACCCATATTAATGTTTTGCATGAGATTTTACTATCTCATATTCCATGTTCCATCCCAAGTTCCATGTTACATGTCCCATGTTACAATTTTTACCTTTCCTTCTAGTAATATACATGACCTTAGAATTTACCTTTCAACCACTGTCATACCCATATAATTCTCTGGTAGACATAAACACCATTATATCCTTTCACCATTTCTATTCATTTCCAAAGATTTAAAAACAACTTTTTACCAATTCTGCAAAGATTAATTCACACTTTCGATTCTCTACCCTCCTATTTTCTGGTAACCTATACTCTAATTATTAACTCCGTGAGTTTACATAATATATTTAGGTCATCATAGTGTAATCATACAGTATTTGTCATTTTGGGTCTGGATTGCTTCACTCAACATAATGTTCTCCAGGTTCTTTAATGCAGTCATATTCTTCACAATTTCATTTCCTTTTACTGCTGTATAATATTCCATCATATGTATATAATACAATGTTTTTACCCCTTCATCAGTTGATGGACACCTTGGGTGTTTCCAGCTTTTGGAAATCATGAATAATGTCACTATGAACATCGATGTGCAGATATCTATTCATATATTTGCTCTCAGTTTTTCTGGGCAAATACCTAGTAATGGTGTTGCTGGGACACCTGGAAAGTCTGTATTCAACTTCCTTAGAAATTGTCAAATAGTCCTTCACTGTAACTGTACCATTGTATATTCCCATCAACAGTGAAAAAGTGTTCCTATCTCTACACATCCTCTCCAATATTTACCGTTTTCTGACTTTTTAATAGGGGGCAGTCTAATGGGTGTGAAATAATATCTCATTGTAGTTTTGATTTGCATTTCTCTAATTGCTAGTGATGTGTATTTTTTTTCATGTGTTACTTTGCCATTTGTATTTCTTCTTTGAGGAGTTGTCTTTTCAAGTCTTTTTCCCATTTTTTAATTAGGTAGTTTCAGTTTTTCTTGTATATATCATCTCTTTATATATCATTGATATTAAACCTTTATCAGATATGTGATTCTCAAATAATTTCTCCCATTCAATCAGCTGCCTTTTCACCATTTTTCCAAAGTCCTTTGAGGTACAAAAGTTTTTAATTTTGAGGAGGCCCCATTGATCACAATTTTTTTAAAAAAATTTGCTTCTTATAGTTTGGGTGTAAGATTTAAGAAACTACTGCCTGCCATAAATACTGAAGTGGTTTTCGTACATTTTCTTCTAGGAGTTTTGTGGTTGTTGCTTTCATATTTAGTTCCTTGAAACATACTGAGTTAATTTTTGTGTAAGGTCTGAGATAGAGGTCTTCTTTCTTTCTTGTGGATATGGTTATCTGGTTCTCAGTACCATTTTTTTATTTGATTGTTCTGGTCCAGCTGGAAGAGCTTGACTCCCTTGTCAAAAATCATTTGACTGTGCAAATTAGGGTATATTTCTGAGTTCTCAACTTGGTTCTCTTGGTCAATGTGTCTGTCTTTATGCCAGTACCATGTGATTTTTTTTTTTTCACTGTAGCTAAGTAATATGCTTTAAGTTCGTTCTTCCTTAAGAAATTTTTTGTTTCTGTTCCCCTTACCTTTCCAAATAAATTTAATAATTGATTTTCCCATTTCTGCAAAAAAGGCTGTTAACGTTTTAAATGGGGTTGCATTGAAACTGTAAATCAGTTTGGGTAGAATTGACATCTTAATGATGTTTAGTCTTCCAATCCATGAATACAGAATACCCATCCATTTTTTAAAAATCTTCTTCAGTTTCTTTTAAAAATGTGTTGTAGTTTCCTGAATACAGGTCCTTTATGTCCTTGGTTAAGTTTGTTCATAAATACTTGATTGGTTTAGTTGCTATTATGAGTGAAATTTTTACTTTAATTTCCTCCTTAGATGGAACATTAGTAATGTATAGAAATGCTATTGGTTTTTTTGCATATTAATCTCACATACCGTCAATTTGATGAACTCTATTACTTCTTGAAGTTTTGGTGTTCATTTTTTCAGGAGATACTAGATATAAGATCATATCATCAGTGAGTAGTGAATTTTTACTTCTTCCTTTCCTATTTGGGGGTATTTTTTTATTTCTTTATCTAGCCTAATTGCTCTAGCTAGAACTTATAGCAAAGTATTAAATAACAATGATGACAGTGGGCATCCATGTCTTGTTCCTGACTTAGTGAGAAAGCTTTCAGTCTTTCACCATTGAGTACAATGTCAGCGATATTTTTTTCATATGTGTACTTTACCATAAAGAGAAAGCTTCCTTTTATTCCTATCTTTTGGAGAGATTTTTCTCAAGAAACAGCACTGTATTTTGTCAAATGCCTTTTCTCCATCAATTGGCAGGATCTTGTGACTTTTCTTCTTCAGTTTGTCAATGTGGTTTATTACACTAATTGGTTTTCTTGTATTGAACCATACTTGTATACCTGGGATAAAACCCACTTAATTATGGTGTATAATTCTTTTAATGTGGTATTTAAATTCTGTTCACAAGTAGTGTGCAGAAGATTTTCACATCTATATTCATTAGACATATTGGTCTGCAGTTTTCTTTATTCTTTTTGGTAGTATCTTTGTCTGATTTTGGTATTTAGGTGATTTTGGCTTCATAGATTGAGTTGGTAGCTTTCTTTCCTGTTCAAATTTTTTGGAAGCACTTGAGCAAGATTGGTATTAGATAGTCTTTGATTGATTGGTACAATTCAACTGAGAAGCCTTCTGGTTCTGGGTTTTTTTATCTATGAGAGTTTTTTGTTGTTTTTTTTACCAGGAGGTACCGGGGATCGAACCCCGGTCTCTCCATATGGTAGATGGACGCCGAACCTCTTGAGCCACATCCGTTTCCCGAGAGCTTTTTGATGACAGTTTCAATCTTTTCACTAGTGATTCATTTATGAGGTCTTTTATTTCTCCTAGAGTCAGTGTAGATGTTTCATGTATTTCTCTGAAATTGTCAATCTCCTTTACATTGTCTAATTTTTGCATAGTCTGGTTCCTGGTATCATCTTAAGATTTCTCTTATTTCTGTGATGTCAGTGGTAATGTGCTCTTTCTCTTTTCTGATTTGCTGCATGTTCTCTCTTTTTTCTTTGGCAGTCTGTCAAAAGCTTTGTTAATTTTGTTGGTCTTCTCAAATAACCAACTTTTGATTTTGTTGATTCTCTCTTGTTTTTTTCTTTATTTCATTTAATGCTCCTTGGATCTTTACCATTTCTTTCCTTCAATTTGGTTTGGGATTAGTTTGCTGTTCTTTTCCTAGTTTTTCCATGTGTGAAGTTAGATAATCAAGTTTAGCTCTTTCTTCTTTTTTAATGTAGGAATTCAGTGCTATAAATCTCCCTCTCAGCATGGCTTTTGCAGTGACCTTAGGTTTTGATATGTTGAGTACTCATTTTCATTCATCTTAAGATATTTGATTAATTTGCATGCAAATTCTTCTTTGACCAACTGATTATTTGAGTGTGTTGTTTGATCTACAAATATTTATAAATTTTCCCACTTTCCATACATTATTGATTTTTAGTTTTATTCCATTATAATCAGAGAAAGTGTTTTGTATAATTTCGATCTTTTTTAATTTATTGAGACTTGTCTTGTGACCAAAATAAGGTCTATCTTGGAGAAGGATCCATGAGCTCTTAAAAAGAATGTATACCCTGCTGTTTGGAGGAGTAATGCTCTGTAGATGTCTGTTAGGTCTAGTTGATTTATCATAGTATTCAAGTTCTCTATTTATCCTCTGTCCAGAAATTCTATCCAATAATGAGAGAGATGTACTGAATTCTCTGACTTTTATTGTTGAAACATCTATATCTATCTTCACTTTTGCCAGTGTTTGCCTCATAAATCTTGGCACATTTAGGTTAAGTGCAAAAATATTTAGTAGAGTTGTTTTGTCTTGGTGAATTGCACCTTTAAATAATATATAATGACTTTCTTAACCTCTAATAAGAGATTTGCATTTGAAATATATTTTGTCCAATATTCTACCAATAATCTAGCGATTTTTTGGTTATTATTTGCATGGAATACCTTTTTCAAACCTTTCAAATTTGATTGGGGAGTTCAAGCCATTAACATTCAAAGTTATTATAGTAAAGGCATTATTACTTTATCCATTTTGTCCTTTGGCTCTCAGTTGTCACATGGTTATTGTCTGTCTTCTTACTATTTAGCTTACTCTTTCTTATAATCTCTATTTTTACATTCTTCTCCAAATCTCTTTCCATTCTTTTATACTTTCAGGCTGCAGCAATGCCTTTAGTATCTCTGCCCAATTTTTTTTTTTTTTTTGTCTTCTGGTAACATATTCTAATGATGTTTATTTTTCTGTGAAAAACCATCATTATTTTATTATTTCTGTGATTCAGTGGTTATATATGCTTCCTCAGTTCTTATTTTATGTATTTACATCTGCTCTCTTTTTTTATTTGTTATTATGGCTAAGGGTTTGTCAAATGTATTGATCTAGTGCTTTCTTATTTTCTATTTCATTTACTTCTGCTTTAATCTTTGTTATTTACTTCTTTCTACTTCTTTTGGGGTTAGTTTTTTGTTGTTTTTCCAATTCCTCCAGGTGTGCAGTTAGGTCTTCAAATTTAGCTTTTTCTTCTTTTTTGATATATGCATTTATGGCAATGGATTTCCATCTCAGAACAGCTGTAGTTGCATCCCATAGATTTTGATATGTTATATTTTCATTTTCATTCATTTCAAGGTAGTTATTGATTTCTTTTGAGATTTCCTCTTTGAGCCACTGTTTGACTAACAGTGTTTTGTTTAACTTCCATATCTTTGTGCCTAATCTGGTTCCTTGGGCCTTAGTGATTTCCAATTGCATTCCAGTGTGGTCAGAGAAATTACTTTGTATAATCTTATTTTTTCTGATTTCATTGAGAGTTGTTCTGTGGCCTAGCATGTGGTCAATCTTAGAATATGATCCATGTGCATTACAGACTAATGTGTATATCATTGTATTTGAGTGTAGCGTTCTGTACATATCTATTAGGTCCATCTCCTGTAATGTATTATTCAGAGTCTTTGTTTCTATATTGATTCTCTGTTGAGATATTCTGTCTAATGTTGATAATAGTGTATTAAAGTCCCCCATTATAATTGTGGAGGCATTTATGTATCCACTTAGTCTTTTCAATGCTTGTCTCATGCATTTTGAGGCACCCTGATTAGGTGCATAAATGTTTACGATTGTTCTTTCTTCTTGAACAATTACCTCTTTTACTAATATATAGTGTGCACTTTTGTCTCTTGCAATAGGTTTGCATTTAAAGTCTATTTTGATTGAGATTAGTAAGCTACTCTTGCCCTTCTTTTGGTTGTTGTTTGCTTGAAAAATTGTTTTCCAGCCACTCATTTTCAGCCTTCTTGAATTCCTGGGTCTAAGGTGGGTTTCTTGTAGACAACATATAGGTCTTGTTTCCTTATCCATTCTGCCCATCTGTGTCTCTTGACTGGTGAGTTTAGTCCATTAACATTCAGTGTTATTACTCTCAAGGAATTTCTTACATCAGCCATATTTTCTTTAGGTTTATGTATGTCATATGTCATTTTTATTTCTCCTTTTGTCTTTTAGTTGCTTTTACACTCTCCTCATCTCTCTCTCTCCTGTTTTTTCCTTTCAACTTGTAGAACTTCCTTTAGTACTTCTAGAAGTGCAGATTTCTTCTTGGCATACTCTCTTAATTTCTGTTTATCTATGAGTATTTTGAATTCTCCACCGTTTTTGAATGCCAGCTTTGTTGGATAGACAGTTTGTGGCTGGAAGCTTTTTCTTTGAGTACCTTGACTATGTCTTACCACCATCTTCTTCCCTCCATGGTTTCAGATATTAAATCAGCACTTAATCTTTTTGAGCTTCACTTGTATGTAATGGTTCTCTTTTCTCTTGCTGCCTTGAATATTTTCTCTTTGTCTTGAGCATTGGACATTTTGTCAAGTATATGTCTTGGAGTAAGCCTATTGGGAATTAAACTGTTTGGGGTGCACTGTGCTTCCTGGACATGTATGTCCATCTCTCTCAATATGGTTGGGAACTTTTCAGCCATTATCTCCTTCAACACTCCTTTTGTCCATTTCCCTTCTCTTCTCCCTCTGGAGATATGCCTATAATGCATATATTTGTGCATTTTGTGTTGTCATTGAATTCCTTAATTCCCTGCTGGATTTTTTTTCTATCTTTTTATCTATCTGTTCTACTACCTGTTTGATTTCAGATGTACTGTCTTCCACATCACTAATTCTTTCTTCCGCCTGTTCAAATCTGCTGTTATATGATTCCAGTGTCGTTTTGATTTCTTGGATTGTGCCATTCATCACGATCATATCCATTATCTTTTTTATGTATGTTTACAGTTTCTTCAGTATGTTCTCCCAGTTTCTTCTTAATATCTTTAATCTCTTCCTTCACTTCCTAAGTTGGTCCATTATATTTGTTTGGACAGCTGTGATTAGTTCTTCAATGTTCTGCATCTCTCCTGGTTTTTAGCTTGTTCATTGGACTGTTCCATGTTTTCCTGTTTCTTAGTATGGTTTGTAATTTTTTGTTGCCATCTGGTCATCATTTATCTTGATGAGTTTTTTCAGTTGATTAGCTTCTTTCTCTGCTCTAGAGTTTTGTTTAGCTGCTGGTTTTGTGCATGTGTTGTTTTCTCTTTGACACCTTGCTGTTTTTGTTCTATTTCCTTGCTTTTTTCTATGTTCTGGTTTTATCTTGAGCAATCTATCACCTTGTCCAGCTCCCTCCAGAATGATGCCCCAAAGGCTCCTGCTCCATCAGCTCCCAGAACAGCTCACTTGAGCAACATCCTTTCCCCAATCAGTTGTCTTTTGTGAGAGAGATAGTGAGCATCCACTTCAACCGACACCATCTAGCCTTCCACCTCACTCTCATTTTGATGGACACTGTTGCCAGGTACAGAAATCCTGTTGGGCAATTTTCCTCTTTCAGTATTTCAGATAAAGTATACCACTTTCTTAACCCCTCCATGGTTTCTGATGAGAGGTCGGCACTTAATCTTATTGAGGTTCCCTTTTATGTGATGCTTTGTTTTTCTCTTGCTGCTTGCAGAATCCTCTTTTTATCTCTGACATTTGTTATCCTGCATAGTAGGAATCTAAGGTAGGCCTATTTGGATTTATTCTGATTGGGATGGGCTGTCTTCTTGGATTTGATTTTTATGTCTTTCATAAGGGTTTGGAAGTGGTCAGTATTTATTTACTCAAATATTCTTTCTGTCCTCTTTCCATTCTCTTCTTCTGGGTCACCAACAATGCTAATGTTTATGCATTTCACATTGGCATTCAGTTCCTTGACACTCTATTCTGTTTTCCCCCTTTTTTCCCATTTCTGTTTTCTGTCTTTTCCAGTTCAGAAGTTCTGTCTTCAAATTCACTAAATGTCTTCAAACTATTGAAAACTGCTCTTATGTACCTCTAATGTATATTTAAATATGTACTTTATTTATTTATTTCTTCCCACCCCTTGTTATTTTTCACTTGCTGTGTCTGTTTGTCTTCCTTGTTTCTTTCGGAGGCACCCAGAGATGAACCTGAGATATCTGATGTGGGAGGGAGGTGCCTAAATCCTTGAGCTTCCTCCATTCCCTCCTCTAATGTATTTTTAATCTCTTCTATCATTTCTTACATTTCCATAATTTGTGTTACTTTTCTTTGCAAGTTTCAAACTTTTCTTTATGATCACCCAGTGTTTTCTCAATATCCTATAATACTTTACTCATATTTTCTTTAAATTCTTTGGAGTGATTAAGGAGAGTTGATTATCAGTGATTAATTATCAAATCTTGTATCTTTTCAAGATAATTGATTAGATCCTTTGGCTAGATTATCACTTCCTGTTTCCTAGTATGACTTGTTTGTTTGTTTGTATGTTTCTGCTGAATGTGTTGATGAATTTATTCTGATGACCAATTTCTCTTACTTTCCTAATTTTTTCACAGCTCCTATTTGGTATTTCATTCAACTTATTCTAAGCCTTTAAAATTTCCCAGCTTAAGTTATCAAAATCAGTCCATGAACTCACTAATCAGGCCAGATTTTCTTCCAGGATTTAAGATAGAGAGAAAGAAAAAAATTTTGTACATGCAATTTCCAGACTGACCAGCAGATGACATGCATCAGCCCACCTTTCCACTTTCCACAGAGGTTTTTCAGTCTGTTTTTCTGATTTACTATGTGGAAATCTCTTCAGATTGGAGATTAAAGTAGGTTTTCTTGCCAAATTCTCTGAAGAAAAGGACCCCCAAATCCCACCTATCTTTTACATTGAAATAGTTGACAGGGAGGAAGATGTCTATTCCCCATTCAGTCAGCCGCAGTGAGCCAGGGATTCTACCCCAGCTTAATATTTTGGTGATGGGGGAGGGAAGCCCTTTCTAGCTGCCTTGCAGGCTTGGTAACTCATGTTCATTTTTTTGGCTTCTTTATCTCTCTGTCCCTCACAATTCTGAGAGTTGTATAGTACTGTCCTGGTCTGCTGAACCCCAAAGCATGATCCATGGAGATATTTTGGCTCTTTCTCTGCATGTTGTCCAACACCATCTTCCCACAATCCCTAAAATAAGTTTGATTGACATACCATGATAGGGGGGCAATCTTTTCATGGCTTGCCAGCTTTCCTTAGGACCCCAAAATATATCCTGTACCCTGGAGCAGGTGTGTCAGTCTAGTAGGATGAAATGCAATCCACTAGTAGATAAAGGGACTGACAATTCATTCCTTCACCTATTGTCTCAATCATATGCATATATTCACTGGAGAGAGTCTAACTCTGGTAGGTATATTTTATGACACCCAGCTCATACCCCAGTGGTATATCTGACTGTGGCAGGGAGGAAATGTGTTCCTCTACTGCAGAAGAACATGAAAACAAATGAGGACTGCTGTGCATCAAACACCTCCCTGCATTAGCTACAGATTATGACAGAATGGCTATAGGAAAATGACACCTTCAAATGAAGCTGAACTTGTTCTCTCTATTTCTTATGTTAAAAAAAAAACAACAACATTGTTCCATCCAGTGTTGTGTGAGACAAGCTTCTGTTGTTTATCCTGACATCTGTGTGGGAGTGGGTTAACACCTCTTTAGCTGTTTCTACTCACAGTCTTTTCTCTGTCTGGGTTGTATAGCCCTTGGATGTAAAAAAGCATCTTTAAACCAGATGAGTAAATTATTATGAATAAAAATTATATCAATATTTTGATAATTGGTTAAATTAATATTTGATTTCTCTGTTGAGATGAAACTTCAATTTTAAAGTATCATATATTTTTCTCCAAATCCCAGGACTTGCAGCAAGGTTGCAATTTACCTAATCCTCCTGTCCCATCTTATCTAATAGAGAGAATACTATAAGGCTAGTAACAGGTGCAGAATATTTTTTTAACAGCATATTCTTTGTCACTCAGTTGGAGATAACAAAGATAAATAAATACTTTAAATGTAAATAATTAACTTGGGAGATCAAAAGTACTTAGGATTTATAGTGTTTCCCTTCATTATTATCTCTAAATTAATAAATATAGTCATTTTTTGATACTCACCTAGGAATGTTCCTGTGCTTTAGATGTTTAAATCATTTAATAATCTCAAATCTTTAGGAAGGAAGTACCTCTGATATCTGAGGACAATAAAACACAGGTCAAGTACTTTTGCTGAAATCCACACAGAAGGACAGGGCATTCTGTCTTTGCCAAAGACTTAAAGGAGTTAATATTCTTCATAGCCTTTGTTGAAGGTCTATTAATTTAGCTTATAATTATGCCCCTAGCTCAAGTTGAAGAGTCTGTTCATTCTTCTCTATGGAGTACTACTATAAGAGCAATTAAAATTTATCAGGTCCACTAACCATTTTCTTAAAGTTTTCTGCATGTAACATCAAAAAAATTTTCTGAATAATGAAACAAAGATGTAGGTCTTAGACTATGGACCTGTGAGTATACACATTTGAATTCCAATGCTGAACAACTTGTTAATATATGCAGTCTCATCAACCAAGGATTTCAATTAAAGTAGGTACCACATCTCTGATACTCTCAATGACCCTCTACCCTTCCCCCCCAAACTTTCTCAATTGCACATTAGTTATATCTGGGCCAATTAATAGGACAATCCTGGGATATGTCCATAAAAATAAAGGAGTAATAAGACAAAATTCAGCTTCTCAGAAAACTTAGAGTTGTGTAAATTTGATCTTACTAGATTTAAATAAAACAGAAAACAAAATGCAATGGACACCGGTATTTTTATTTGATGACAACCACTGGGGTTTCCCATATCATCTTGCCATGAGATGGCACATGTATTGTAAATGAAGGAAAGAGTTACTTTTTTTTTTATGTCTTTTTTTTTATTATGGGTAAAAATCAAAATTCTCACAATACATACAAACATTTGCAAAATGATATATAAATATATATGCATATATGTGTATTTGCTTACAAAAATGTTATTTATATATATATATATATATACATACATTTCAAGAGGGGCTTAGATTACCCAAAATATTACACGGAAACCACTGGGATTCCCATGTTGCCCACCTCCCACACCTCCCACCACATCCCACACAAACATCTCCCACAGTGTGGCCCACCACCCTCAATGAACTTACACATCCTGGAGCCTTGCCACCAACCATAGACCACAGTTCACACTGTAGACCACACTCTCTCCCACTCAGTTCTGAGTGGTGTGTGCTGATTTAAAATGGCCTACATCTATTGCCACAACAGTACTCAGGACAACCTCCAACTCCCAAAGAAACCCCTGTATTTCAACTGCTCATCTCCTCCCTACCCCAAAAGTGTCAAGTGGCCACTGGCTCCACCTCATTGTTATAATTTCTTGCATTGCTAGAATCACCATATGTGTTACTTTTGATGGGCCTTGGTGCTTTAGATATTCAAGTTTAGTAATTACAGTATCCTTAATACCTCATTTTGGGAACTTATTTGCTATGCTCTACTCTTCCTTAAATGAAGCAAATTCTGTAACCATTTGAAAATGTTTTCAGCAAATTCAGCAAGTTGAGAAGAAATTCTCAGATATGTTACCTTTCACAGATATTCTCTTTTCATCTCTCAGAAAACTGAAGAATTCAAAAAGGGAAGCACACTTTCAGATCCAGGAGAGAGGAAATTTTCTTTATCTGCAGGTGAATTTAATTGTTGTTCTCATGAATGAAGAAATAAGTGTAAACTTCTCCAGTCTCCATCCAACCTGATGACAAGGAAAATCTATTCTAAGACAGGATGTAAGTGTCAAAACAAATTGGCATTCAAGGTCTTTTGATCTCTAAACACCTGCCTGTGCTTTTTTTTTTTTATGTTTTAGGATAACAATACAGAGACTTACTTTCAAAAGGGATAATTTTCATGACAAATAAGGTAATCATTTGGAAGACGTTGACAAAGTTCACCAATACCCATTTATAATACCCACACAGGAGTGAATTACTATTGAAGGTTTCTGTCTTGGAGTTTGAAGGCAGAAATGTATCTCCTATGCTCATACAGATTTTATTGCAATTTCACAGTGTATACTTAAACACACTAGGGTAGAATTTAAGGAAATTTCAACAGACTGAACACTAAATTCTTGTTCAGTAAAATATGCTTTTACTTATTTTTATTAGAAAAATTGTAGGTTTACAGAAAATCATGGATAAAATACATAGTTCCCATATCTCACCCTATTGTTAATATCTTGTCTTGGTGTGGTATATGCTATGATAACTGATAAAAGCACATTTTTATAGCTACACTGTTAAACATAGCCTATAGTATATCTTAGACCATCTTCTTTTTGAATGGTCAAATATCTTTCATGCATATTTAAAGATATTAAGACAGTTGTGGATGAGTTCTATTGATAACCCTCACCACATGGAGATAGTTCTTAAGTTTGTTAAGTCTTTAAGGCTTTTAAGACTGTTCTTTATATATGTTAAGAAGTTAATTTAAAAATACATCTATTTATAAAATACTTATAAAATCTGAACTCTAATTAAATGCACAAGTATAAAGAGAACCTCAAAGAACCAATGGCATATGCTAGGTATTTAATAAATGTTAGGAAACATTAGTCTTCCTTAAATAAGTATTTTTTTTTATTTTTTTATTTTTATTTTTTTTATTATGGGTAAAAATCAAAATTCTCACAATACATACAAACATTTGCAAAATGATATATAAATATATATGTGTATTTGCTTACAAAAATGTTATTTATATATATATACATATATTTTAAGAGGTGCTTAGATTACCCAAAATATTACATGGAACCCACTGGGATTCCCATGTTCCCCACCTCCCACACCTCCCACCACATCCCACACAAACATCTCCCACAGTGTGGCCCAACACCCTCAATGAACTTGCAAATTTATAAGATGTAGATTGAAAATCCTTTGAATGAATCTGATACAAATTTCTCATTTAAATTGAAGGACTTGAGGGTAAAAATTTAAAGCAGGTTTTCTATGTCACAAGCTGAGAAAGAGTATAGAAATTAGTTCAGTACTAACTATATTACACTATGTTGACTCAAATTTGAGTTTTACTTTAGATCACTAACATTCATTTACAATCTTTATGGCTAGCCAAAAAATTTGGAATCTTTGGAAAAGTAACCAATCTTGCGTATGTTTGTGGAAAGGTCAAATTTTTTTCATGGATATGAAAGTCTAAAAAAATAATTAGTATGGATTCACTCCAGCCACATTTAACATAAAAATGTAACATCACAGGAGAAGATCAGGCACTTTTTTTTTTCCTGAAATCAACATCAAGTACAAATTTTCAGGAAGGATAAAAACTGCAAAAAACAATCCTGAGTAAATAAGAAAGAAGGACAGTATGCTGGAAGACCTTGCTGATGATGACACAATATGCTTTCTTTAGTTTTGTTTGCTTTATCCTCTAATTTTGCAACTGATTAACTTATTCACATCATTTCTGGCAGCAGCTGAACTTTTATTGCCTGGTAGTCATTAAAATTAGTTTTCTAGGTGATCTCAATATGCAGAAGCCATGCTTTTTTTTGGAGGTTTTTCTAGAGGTTGTCCTGCCTCAAATTTTATTATGTACTGTTGATGCCAATTTAAGGCATCTATTTGTTAAAAAAAAATTGACTACCATTAAAGAGCCCTCATTTTATGATTACACTCTGAATATTAATTTTATAAAGAGCTGTTCAATTGTTGAACTTACAGAGTCCCTCATCTCAGACTTATTTCTAGATATGACTGGAAACATTGGGGTGTATATTAAAAATTATAAACTAATCTAAATTTGACTTGGAATTCTTTCTGCTTTACAAATGAATCTGAGGGTTTATACCTAAATTCATGAGAAACCAATAAAAAAGAAAGGGGTGAAAATGAATAAGAGTTTTCAGTACACACTGAAGGGGACAATTTTAAAGTTTTATTCTAGCTTTCACCAATCAGAAGAGTAGTCAGCTTTGTGGCAAAATCATTTTTTTAGCACTTCAGGATTAAAGAAGATGCTAGAAAATCTATTCTGTTTTATCTTCATGAATATTGAGAAGTTGATAAATACTGCAGCAATAAGCACCCCATACTTTCCTATTTTCAAACAATTCTAGATTCTCTAAAAGTTTTGATTAGCTAAGAAAAATGTGACAAACATGATTCTAATTGTTCCTTCTTAATTCAAAAATTCTAATTTCCTTTAACAGAATATAATTCTTTATTCTATCTTTTCTCAGAGGGAAATCTTCATCTTCTTTGAAATACCAATTTGACACCATAAATGTGCCTAGTCATTAAAACCTCTTTCTTTCTATAGTGAAGATTTATTCTATTAAGAATTTCTCCACTAACTTCATGCAGAGGGGAGATAGGGTGAGTTTAATGATAGTGTGTAAGGAATGGGTTGCTTTGCATGGTAATTATGTCTGCTTGGTTGAGGAAAATAATTAGTCTTTTCTCCTTCTAGTAAAACATTTGCTTTTATTTGTCATTTTCCACTATAATTACATTTCTAAGTATTCTTTCTAATTTACGTTTTTTACCCTCTTTCTCATTTTTATATATATTTTTCTTCATAACCTTCTATGTAAAAGTGATTATTATACTCTCAAAACCATTTTCTTCTCATTGTTTTCATTGAATTGCATTAGTAAATAATGAATCATTCTCCAGTCATTATTACTACAGCTGTAATTTTCCTGTTGATTAAATTTAAACCCTATATATTTACATTTAAAATATTTTCCTACAAAAGAAATGTTCTACATTATATGACTGAAGTACAATATTTAAATTTAAATAAACTTAGAATTAAAAAATTGAAAATTTCCATTTAGTATTGCATAATATGAATTAATGTCATAGATTTAAAAATTTGCTATGAAATTAGGATTTTCTTCTTATATATTGACAATGTTGAAACTTACCTGAGCACCATGGTTATCAACAAAAGTAATAGTTAAGAAATCTTCCTCCAATACACCTTTTATGTTCCATAAAATGGTTTACTGAAAAGAACCACCCTTCCTTACATAACTTAAGTAAGTCTTATGGATGATCACCTTGCTTTTCTATGACAAGATCTTCTAAATTTCCATTCTTCACCTCAAAAATGATTACCTGAATTACTTATTCCCATATATTGAGGATCAAATTCTTTAGGAGCAAAAATGCAGTTTGGAAATTTCAGTATAAGTTGATGTAAAAAAAAAAAAAAAATTCTTACCGTTGGAACCTGATGATCTTGCCATTAAAACCTCCAGTTAATTGAATGAAATTCTCCACTTTTTGAGTGCAATCTACTTTATATAAATTCCATGGATTGTAGGTGCTAATTCATCTACAAAACATCTGCACAATAACAACATGACAATTATCTAACCAAACAACTGGACATCATAACTTAATCATGTTGACACATAAAATTAACAATTACAATTCATTCCTTTTCAACATGGCTTCCATACACATCTTATTAAATCATATTTAATTTCTAATAAAATATAGCAAAGTTATAATATTACTTAACATGATACAACTATCCTGAATACAACAGAAAATATACTAATTCTTTCTTAGAAGTGTATTCAAACCTTTGAGTGATATTCACTGTTGTCCTTGATATCCTAAAACTTAAAGTTAATACAGTTTATATTAGATGATAGAGGGATACAAGAGAGAAGAAAAACAGGATATTCATAACAAAACAAGGAAGAAAATACTCATAAAATCACAATCTTCCTTTTGGCAACTGGTCACATGGTCATAGCTGCTGTATATAACTACATTATTCCTCAACCTATTCCATAGTTTCTTTGCAGCATCTCAGCTGATTGTGAAGCATTGCCTAGAGGTGTGACCCAAACCTTCATTTCTAAAGAGTCTGGGTCATTAGCATTTTGGCTGAAATAGGTTGTTATGTATATACAAGATTTCATTCCCTCCATATGAATTAACTTTATGATCATGTTTTCTGGGGTACTTAGCTCCAAGAAACTACAGTCTACCCTCTGGAGACCCAAAGCAGGCATGTTCTCAGGAAGATGGATTTTAGAAGGGTGGAAGGATCACTTCTTTCACAGAAAATATAGCTATGGGACTGGCAGAGGCAATCTGGAGAGCATCCCTTGGGCTCAGGACACCAGGAAAAGGTGAACTACTTCCCAGAAGAGAGTGCAAAAGCAACAGTGGGTGCCAATCCCCACCTATTGTCTGAGGGGGTTTCAGGGGTCCTCTTCCTTAAGAAAGGAGACAGGAAGGGACAATGCCTAAAGCAATTTCAGATTTTGGCCAGTGAACTTGGTCTACTGCATTAGTGGGTGTATGAGTCAGCCAAAGGGATGATGCAAAGTACCAGAAATCTGTTGGCATTGATAAATGTATTTATATGGGGTAGAAGCGTACAGTCACAAGACCCAAAAGAGTCTAACTTGAGGTACCAAAGGAGGTACTCTCTAACTCAAAGTTATTGGCCACATGTTGGACCAAGATGGAGGGTGATATCTGTGACGGTTAACACATTCTTCTTCCTCTTAAGGCACCATGGTCCCAGCTTCTTCCAATATCAGCTGTAGGTTGGAATAAGTCTTATCTCGCTCCTGGAGCTTGTTTCTTTCTGAGCTTAGTTGCTCAGGGCTCTTGAGTAGAAAAGTAACAGAGCTCATGGGAATGAAATCCACAGTAAGTGAGCATGAAAATACAGTATAGGTACACAACAGCAGATTTGAAGTCATTGAATAAAGAATAAACAATGTAGGGGAAAGAACAACTGAAATTGAAGAGGGAAGAACAGAGAGAGAAATGAATTGGAAAAAAAATGGCTCATGAAGTTGAATGATATCATTAAGCACAACAACATAGATGTTGTGGAAATTCCAGAAGGAGATGAGAAAGGAAAAGGGGCAGAAAAAATGTTTGAGGAAATAATGGCTGAAAATTTCCCAACCCTCATGACAGACATTAATATATATTTCCAGGAAGCACAACATACTCTAATTTCAATAAATCCACATAGACCAATACATTGTACATAATATGCAGAATACCAAATACCAAAGATAAAGAATAAATTCTGAAAGCAGCAGGGACAAAGTGAAACATCACATACAAGCGATGTCCAATATAACTTACTGAAGATTTTCTTTAGAAACTATGGAGTTGAGAAGCAGTGATATGATATAATTAAGGTAATGAAAGAAAAAAACTTTCTGCTAAAAATATTTTTTCTGGCAAAACTCTCCTTCAAATATGATGGTGCATTTAAAATGTTCACAGATAAACACAAACTAAAAGAATTCATAAACAAGGATACAGTTCTGCAGGAAACACTAAAGGAGTTCTGAAGCCAGAAAAGAAAAGAGAAGAGAGAAAGGCTCAGAGGAGAGTTTAGGAGTGAATATTTCAGAAAACATAACCAAAATGGTTAAAAAAATTACAAAAATAAGATATGTCATATGAAAACCAAGGGATAAAATGGCTAAAGTGAGCAATGCCTTTATAGTAATAACACTGAATGCTAAAGGATTAAACACCCCAATGAAATGACTTAGGCTGACAGAATGGATTAGAAAATATGAGACATCCTTATGCTGTCTGCAGGAAACTCACCTTAGACATAAGGATGCAAATAGACTGAAACTAAAAGGTAAGAAAAATATATTTCATTACAATAGTAACAAAAAGAGAGCATGGTTAGCTATACTGGTGTCAGACAAAACAGTCTTTAAATGCAAAAACTGAAAAGAGTTGCAGAAGGCCACTATATATTAATAAAAGAGAGAAACAACTAGGAATGAGTAACAACCAAAAATATCTACACAACAAACCAAGGTGACCCAAAATTCATGAGGCAATCTCTGCCAAAACTGCAAGGAGGAATAGAAATCTCTACAATAATAGTTGGAGATTTCAACATGCCACTCATATCAATAGATAGAACAACTAGAAAGAACATCAAAAAAGAAACAGAGAACTTTAACAATATGATAAATAAACAGGATCTAGTAGAAATATACAGAACATTGTATTGTACCATAAATTAACAGGTTATACATTCTTCTCAAATGCTCATGGATCTTTTTCCAGGATAATCCACATGTTGGGCCACAGCACAGCTCTCAATAAATTTAAGAAAATTAAAGTTACTCAAAGCACATTCTCTGATCATAATGAAATGAAGCTGAAAATCAATAATAGCTGGGAAAAGGGAAACTTTGCAAATATATGGAAGCTAAACAACACACTCATAAATAATCAGTAGGTCAAAGAAGAAATTGCAAGAGAATTAGTAGATATCATTAGAAGAATGAAAATTAGAACACAGTTTATCAAAACTTATGATATATAACAAATGCAATGCTGAGAGGGAAATTTACAGGGCAAATACCCATATTTAAAAGGAAGAAAGAGCTAAAATTGAAGATCTAGCTACATACCTGGAGGAATTAGAAAAAGAACAGAAAAGTAATCCTAAACCAAGCTGAAGGAAAGAAATAGTAAATATCATGGCAGAAATGAATGAAATACAGAAAAACAAAACAATAGAGATACTCAACAAAACCAAAAGTTGTTTATGAGAGATCAACTAAAATGACAAACCCTCAGCTAGACTGACAAAGAAAAAAAGAGAGAAGACACAAATAAAATCATAAATGAATAGGGGTATATTATGCTTGACATCACAGAAAAAGAAAGGATAATAATAACATATTATAAGAAACTGTATGCCAGCAAATTAGACAACCTAGATGAAAGGACCACATTTCTACAAATGCACAGCCCCTCCATAGACTCTATAAGGAATACAGGAACTCAAGAAACCAATCACAAACAAAGTGATAAAATTAGTTATCAAAAATATTCCAAAGAAGGAAAATCCTGGGCCAGATGAATTCAAAAGTGAATTCAACCAAACATTTCAAAAGGATTAATATAAATCCTGTTTAAACCCTTCCAAAATTTGAAAAGAAAGGAAAATTAATGAACACATTTCATGAAGCCAATTTGAAACCCTAATACTCAACCCAGATAAAGATACTGCAAGAAAATAAAATTACAGACCAATACTTTCAACGAACATAGATTGAAAAAAAAAATTCAACAAAATACTTGCAAATACAATCCAGCAACATATAAAACAATATATACATCATGACCAAGTTGGTTCTATTTCTGGTTTGCAATGGTGTTTCAACATAAGAAAATTAAATTTACATAATACACCATATTAACAAACCAAAGGAGGGAATAAACATGATAATCTTGATTGATGCAGAAACGTCATTTGACAAAATGCAGCATCCTTTCTTGACAAAAAGACTTCAAAATATAGATATATAAGGAAAGTTCCTTAACACATTAAAGGGCATATAGGAAAACCCTAGAGCCAAAATTGTATCCAATGGGGAGAAGTTGAAAACTATTCTTGTAAGAGTAAGAAGAAGACAAGGATGCTTACTGTCACAACGGTTATACAACATTGTGCTAGAAGTTCTAGGTAAAACAATTAGACAAGAAAACAAAACAAAACAAAAGTCATCCACATTCAAAAACAGAAAGCAAATCTCTCACTCTTCCCAGATGACATGATTGTATAATTAGAAAATCCTAAATATCTACAAAAAACTATTAGAGAGACAACCAGCACGATAGCAGCAGTGTAAGGAGCTCCTAGAGTCAGTTCCTGCTACAGGGCAGTTAGTAATCACCCAGAGCTATCTAAAGCACCGTGGAGGCTCTAGGAGACCAAAAGTGCTTGATGGAACCTTTTTGAAAGAATGGAAGGAGGAGACTGGCCTCTGCTGAGAAGATTGCTAAGTAGAGCACTCCACACCAGGAAAGCTGTTGCCCATTCTCCACTGGAGGCACAAACCTCCTCAGGAGTTATTCCGTGGCTAGAATTGGAAGCTCCACTTCCCAAAAATGGGGGAGGAAGAGATGGTTGGGCCCCAACTTCAACTACTGATCAGTAAATTCAGTGAGCAAAAGTATAATCCTAAGGACTGCTAAAGGTTGAATCTGTCCAAGTCAGAAAGAGGCCAGTAGCCACCACCTTAACTCCACACCTGGCATGAGAGGAAGTGGGGCTGACTGAAAATCACAGTGCAGGTAAGAACCAGCCTCTTTTCATCTAGATCAGATTGCAGCTCTAGTCCAAGCTTCAGGCCCACCTCGGGCAGGGAGGAAGCTGGGGGGAGCTGGGCTAGCCTCTCTGGGGAACTACAGGCCACACTGCATAAGTCAATGATCATCCTACTTTGGAAGTGCAAGCCACCCCAGGAGCTATTCTGTGGCAAAAATTGGAAGCACCATTTTCAAAAACAGGGGAGGGAGAGATGGGTGACCACCGATTTTAGCTAATGATTAGTCAATTCAGCTGTTATAACCCTAAGAACAGCTAAAGTTTGAGCCTGTCCAAGTAAGAAAGAGGCTGGTAGCCACAATTTTGGCTCCACACCCAGCATAAGGGGAAGCCAGGCTGGCTGAAAATAACAGTGACAGTAGAGAACAGTTTCCTTCACCTAGATTGACCTGAAGCCTTGGCCTAGGCTTCAGCCCCACCTCTAGCAGGGAGGAAGCTGACAGACCCTGCACCAGCCAATCCACGTAACTGCAGGTACATTTAGCTTGCACAGACTGAATAATCCAAAGCCTACTGGGGCAACTGTGGTCATCTTGGACATGCACTGCATAGATTGCTGCCCACACCTGCAGCTCCATGCCTGTTTGAGACAGGGGAGAAAGGGACAAGAAGCTCCATCAGTCTCTCTGGGCAACTACAGTCAAGGCCTGCATGAATTGGATTATTCCACATAGCTGTGGCTCTGCCTCTACCCCTGGCAAAGGAGAAAGTTGGGAAAACCTTCATTGGCCTTGGGGTAATGAGGGCAGCTTGAACCTCCAAAACTTATATAATCAACTAATCCTTGGCTCCTACTTATACAACCAGCAAAGGAGAAAGGGTAGGAAACCCTAAAATAAAGAGAAAATCTGCACCCAGAATAAATACTCTAGTAAGCCAGATGCCAAGACATCAACAAAAAATTACAATCCACACCAAGAAACAGGAAGATATGGCCCAGTTAAAGGATCATGATAAGCCTCCAGGCAACATAAAGGAATTGAGACAACTAATCATAGATGTTCAAACAAATCTCCTTAATAAGTTAAATGAGATGGCTAAAGAAATTAAGAATATTAAGAAGACATTGGATGAGCACAAAGAAGAATTTGAAAGCATACATAATAAAATGGCAGATCTTATGGGAATGAAAGTTGCAATAAATGAAATTAAAAGTACCCTGGAATCATAAAATAGAAGATTTGAAGAGGCAGAAGAAACAATTGGTGAGATTGAGGAAATTGCCTCTGAAAGTGAATACACAAAAGAACAGATGAAGAAAATATTGGAAAAACGTGAAAAAGGACTCCAGGAACAAAACAACAGTGAGGTGTGAAAATATATGTGTCATGGGTGTCCCAGAAGGAGAAGAGAAGGGAAAATGGGCAGAAGGAATATTTGAAGAAATAATGTTAGAAAATTTCCAACCCTATTGAAGGACATAGATATCCATGTCCAAGAAGCTTGACATACTTCCATCTGAAAAAAAAATCTGAATAGACCAACTCTGAGACACATACTAATCAGAAATGTCAAATGCCAAAGACAAAGAGAGAATTCTGAGAGCAGCAAGAGAAAAGCAATGCATAAATGTAAGAGATACCCAATAAGATTAAGTGCTTATTTCTCACCAGAAACCATGGAGGCAAGATGACAGTGGTATAATGTATTTAAGATACTGTAAGAAAAAACTTCCAGCCAAGAATCTTATATCTGGCAAGACTGTCTTTCAAAAATGAGGGTGAGTATAGCATATTCACAGATAAACAGAAACTGAGAGAGTTTGTAACCAAGAGACCTGCTTTGCAGGAAATACTAAAGGGTATGCTACAGCCTGAAAAGAAAAGACAAGAAAGAGGCCTGGAAGAGAGTCTAGAAATGAAGATTATATCAATAAAAGTAACTAAAAGTATCAAAAGAGTGGTGAAAATAAAATATTACAAGTAAAACCTGAATATTCTGGAATAAACTTTACCAATGATGTAAAGTACTTGTGTTCAGATAACTACAACTCATTGTTAAAAGAAATTTAAAAAGACCTAAATAATTGGAAGAATATTCCATTCTCACAAATTAGAATAGTAAATATCATTAAGACAGCAATTCTACTCAAATTAGTATACATATTCAATGCAATCCCTATAAAAATTCCACCATCATTTTTTAAATAAATGTAAAACGTGATTATCAAATTTATTTGAAAGGGTAAGGCATCCTGAAGAGCCAGAAACATCTTAAAAAGGAAAAATGAAGTTGGCAGACTCTCATTTCTGGACTTCAAGTTGTTTTACGTAACTACAGTGGTAAAAACTGCATGGTGCTGGCATAAAGACAGACACATAGAGCAATGGGAATGAATTAATGATTCAGAAACAGACCCTCACTCTATGATCAAGTGATTTTTGACTAGCCTATCAAACCCACCCAGCTGAGGCAGAACAGTCAATTCAACAAATGGTGCTGAGAAAACTGGATATCCATAGCAAAAGAAGTAAAGTGGACCCTTATTTCACACCTTATACAAAAATTAACTCAAAATGAATTAAAAACCTAAATATAAAACCAAGAACCATAAAGCTTCTAGAAGAAAATGTGGGAAAATATCTTCAAAACCTGGTAGTAAGTGGTGGATTCTTAAAGGAGTTAACAGGAGGACAGAGATGGACTACAGATATTTAATGTATGTAGAAGTTTAAATTAGCTTTACTGTAGAAGTGTGAGAAGTGTGGAGATGTACAGAGTTGATAGTAACACATTATAGTGAGTAACAATTGGTTTATAAATGGCAATGTGACTGAAAATGGTAGTTTAGGAATGTAAATATCAATTGACAAAAAGCTAGAGAATAATTTAGAGAATGAATAGCACATTAAACCGAGAGGTGGATGAGAATTGTGGTTGATGGTACAGATGCAAGAATGTCCTTTGTGTGCTAGAGTAATTTTCCCATAATCTGTGACAAATGTTCCACCATGGTGTGGTGTGTTGATAGATGGGTGCTGTTTGGGAATTCTGCACATGTTCATGATTGTTTTGTAAGTTTACAACTTCTGTCATAAAAATATATTTAAAAAATAATAATAAGTTGGATTGGAGGGAAATGCACCAAATATAAGATAAGTACTATATTTAGTAGTAATATTTTGACAATATTCTTTCATAATTTGTAACAAATGTCTCACAAAAATGCAAGGTGTTGGTGGAGGGTTGATGTATGGGGCCCCTGATGATGTTATAATTGTTTGCTTTGTAAGTTCACAACTTTTACTATGCACTTATTGTTTATGTATGTTCATGTATAAATGATATAAAAGAATAATAATAGGGTGGGTTGGGAGAAAATACTTTGGTTAGTAGTAATACTTTGTATATGCTCTTTAATCATTAGTTAAAAATGTTTCACAACAATGCAAACTATTCATGGTAGGGTGAGGTATGAGAGCTATGTATAATGTTATGTATGTTTATTTTGTAAGTTCACAGCTATTGATATACACTTATTGTTTATGTATGTCCATGTATGAGTGATATACTTCAGTAAATTAAAAATAAACTATTAGAGCTAATAAATGAGTCCAGCAAAGTGTCAGGATAGAAGATAAACATGTAAAAATCAGTAGTGTTTCTACACACTATGAATGAGCAAGCTGAAGAGGAAATCAATAAATAAATTCAATTTACAATATCAAAAAGACTAAAATATCTAGGAATTGATTTAACAAGGAATGTAAAGGATCTGCATTTGGAAAACTACAAAACATTGTTAAAAGAAATTAAAGGAAGACTTAAACAAATGGAAAGACATTCCATATCAAAATTCATCACAGTGTTCAATATAATCCAGGACCATAAAATGACTGGAAGATAATGTAGGGAAACATCTACAAGGCTTTCTAATAGGTGGTGGTGGGGAAGGGATCTCTTAAACCTCAAACCCAAAGCACAAGCATCAAAGGAATAAAATAGATAAATGTGATACCCTCAAAATTAAACATTTATGTTCCTCAAAGACTTTGTGAAGAAGGTAAAAAGGCAGCTTACTCAATGGGAGAAAATATTTTAAAATCACACATCCAGCAAGGGTCTAATATCCATGATGTATAAAGAGGTCCTGCAACTCAGCAATGAAAAAGGCAAATGACCCTATTAAAAAATGGGCTAAAGATTTGAATAGATTCTTTTCTGAAGAATAAATGCAAATGGCAAAAAACACATGGAAAAAATGTTCATCACTGTCTCTTAGGAAATGCAAATAAAAACTACAATGAAATATCATTTCACACCTTCTAGAATGATCACTGTTATCAAAACAGAAAGCTACAAGTTTTGGAGAAAATGTGGATAGATAGGAATGTTTATTCATTTTTGGAGGGAATGTAGGATTGTACAGCCACTGTGGCATTACCTCTTTGTTTGACATTTTCTAAGGAAATCAGTTATATATTTCCCATGTGATCCAGCAATAACAGTAATAGGTATATACCCAGAAGAACTGAGATCAGTGACACGAACAGATATCTGAACACAGGTGTTCAAAGTGACATTATTCCTAATTACCAAAAGATGGGAACAACCCAGTTGTCCATCAACTGACAATTGCATAAACAAACTGTGGTATATTTACATGATGAAATATTATTCAGCAGTAAGAATAAATGAAGTCATGAAGCATATGACAACATGGATGAACCTGGAGTACATTATGTTGAGTGAAGCAAGCCAGGCACCAAAGGACAAATTTGTATCATTTCATGATTATCAACTATACCAAATGAGCAGACTCATGTAGTTAATAGCTAGAATGTCACCAGAGAATTGAAAGCAGTTAGAGAATGGGAAGCTGAGGTTTAAGCTGTGCAGTATTGGTAAAAACTTTTCAAATATTTTGAAATGAATAGAAATGTTGAAAGCACATTATAAGACTTGTAATTAGTAGTGCTAACATATGTGTATGATAGTGGTTTGTTTCTTTTTTTTTAAATTTTCTTTATTTTTTGGAGTAATGAAAATGCTCTAATATTGATTAACATGATGAATGCACAGCCAGGTGATTATACTAAATACCATTGATTGTACACTGTAGATAAATTATATTTTCCAAAAAGAAAAATCATAAGGGTTTGGGGAAAAATACACCAAATGTAAGATATGGGCTGTAGATAGTAGTAATATTTTGAAAATGTTATTTTTTGGTTTTTAACAAAAGTTTCAAAACAATGCAAGGTGATGGTGGTGGGATGATGTATAAGAGACCTGTATAATGTTATGCATGGTTGTTTTTTATGTTTACTACTTTTACTACAAATTTATTGTTTATGTATTTTCACATATGAATGATATACTCAATAAATTGTTTTTAAAATGAAAAAGACCTGTTATTTTCACACCCAAAATACATTCATTTCATCAAAATATCATAAAGTCTTAAGTTATTTCAGAAATATTGTTAAGTACAAAGTTTCCTCAAAATTGGCTATATGTGTGACCTGTGCTGGAACACAATTCCCTTATATATGTGGATCTGTGAAATCTAGAAAACAATTTATCTGCTTCCAATATACATTGGAGGGACAGACATAAGACAACCATACACATTCCAGAAAGAAGACATTGGAAGGAAAACAGGTGTCAATATTCCCCCAAATTTCTAAAACATATCAGTGCAAATGACATTAGATTTCCAGGTCTGAGAGTGACCTATGGACCAATGTTTTGTCCTCCAGTCTTCAAAGCACAGTAGCCCTTCCATTCACAAGTAATTGTGCAGTGTCCTTGCTCTCCCTAAACAATGGGCTAAAGGCCTTTCCATCTGACATTGGGCTATAGCCAGGCACTCCCTGAACAATGAGGCACAAGGCCCACCCCACCAATTTACAGAAGCAGGTAGTCTGCCCCTTCCAAATGCAGGGGTAAACCTGCCCTGTCCACACATGGGTGAGTCTGCTCTTGGCATGAGGAAATCTCTTCATTCCAGAGCTCGATTCCCATGGTTCTGCTATTGAAGTCATTCTTTAGTTCATCCCTCCTCTGTTACTTTCAGTCCAGGTTGGCAGTGGTCCTGCTCACACAAATTTTGTAAATGTTTTGTCAGCTTTGCAAGCAATTCACAGTGGTCCGTATAATCAAATGACAACACTTTCCACAGGTCCTTCCTGAAAAGCAATATTTCCAATCCTAACTTTCACTGTATAATGCCTGACTATATCCATGTTCAGGTAAACTCTGACTTGGAGACTTAATCTCCAGGGACTCAATCCTGGTATCTCAGAAATTTTCCTGATAGAGCCATTTCTAGCCATAGTCTCAGAGGACACCACCTGGATAAGCTTAGAGTTTTGTAAACCATTAATTTATAGTTTCTTTGTGCTCAAGAGTCCATTTCTCAGCTTATTCATATTCACTCTCATTTCATTATATCTGCAAGGAGAAACAGACGGCACCTTCCACACTTAGTTTGGAAGTGACTTCAGCTAAATTTCCAAGTTTATTACTTTCAAATTCTGCCACCCATACAACATCAGAACTGAATTTTGCCAATTTTTCTGGCACTTCTAATAAGGATTGCCTTTTCTCCAGTTTCCAATAACACATCCATCATTTCTTTCTAGGGCCTGATCAAAAGTACCATTTGCATCCATATTTCTAAAAAAAAATGACTTTGAATGCAATCTAGGCTTTTTCTATCAAACACTTCATTGTTCTTCCAGCCTCAATCCAATATCCAATTCCAAATTAAATTAGGTATTTGTGATGGCTGGACCACACTCTTGGTAACAAAAAACTGTTAGTTCCCTTGCTGTTAAAGTAAATATGCAATTGACTGGATTAAATAGTGAGAATTTATTGGCTCATGATTTTGAGGTTAGAATTCTAAACTAAGGCAATGCTTTCCCACAGAAGACTGTGGCATTTTGGGCTTTTCTGCCACATTACAGTGCACATGACAGTCTCTCCTAGCTTCACCTATCCAGCTTCACCTATCTGATTCTGAGTTCATTACATTTTCTATTCCAGCTTCTCCTTTTGACTTTCTCCAATCTCCATGACCTTTCCTAAAAGACCTTCAATAAGAGGATTAAGGCCCATCCATTAAGGCTGGGCCACATATTATGTGAAGTAAACTCATCTGAAGGTCTTATTTACCACAGTTCACACACACAAGAATGAGTTAAGATTAAGATCATGTTCTTCTGGGGTACATATGTCCATGCTTTGGTATATGTATTGCTTACAAAATCCAGAGAGACCCACTGGAAATTGTACCTTTTTATTATTCTGTTAAGGGCCATGCGCAACAGCTTATCATTCATATTAGAAGAGATATCACATATCCCAGAACAGTAGCTGCAGAGAATTTCACTGAGATTGAAGGTCACAGAATATTTGACAGATTTATTTCCAACCCTCTGAAGTGCAATTGTCTTAGCAGTAACTCCAGACCAGTTGCTGATTCTTTCTTACTACATGCAATTATCATAATGTCATCAATACAATGGATACATATATACATATGTATATATGTACATATATTTTAAGAGGTGCTTAGATTACCCAAAATATTACATGAAACCCACTGGGATTCCCATGTTGCCCACCTCCCACACCTCCCACCACATCCCACACAAACATCTCCCACAGTGTGGCCCACCACCCTCAATGAACTTACACATCCTGGAGCCTTGCCACCAACCATAGACCACAGTTCACACTGTAGACCACACTCTCTCCCACTCAGTTCTGAGTGGTGTGTGCTGATTTAAAATGGCCTACATCCGTTGCCACAACAGTACTCAGGATAACCTCCAACTCCCAAAGAAGCTCCTGTATTTCAACTGCTCATCCCCTCCCTACCCCAAAAGTGTCAAGTGGCCACTGGCTCCACCTCATTGTTATAATTTCTTGCATTGCTAGAATCACCATATGTGAACAAGAAAATACCATCAAGTCCACTCTAGTCCACAGTTCTTCCCCCAATTCTGAGGGGACTGGGATGGTGATGTCCACTCCAACTCCAAGTGAGAGAGGGCTTATATCCCATGGATATGGTGGGTGGGATGATCCTGCCTGCAGATGCAGGCCCTCTCCATTCCCTGGGATGGCCATTGCCCATCATTGTCTCCTCACCAGGTGACTTGGATGAGTCCATTGAGCTGTAGGGTAGGAATCAGCCCCGGTGCCCATCAACAGAGGAATGGATAAGCAAAATGTGGTACATACATACAATGGAATATTACTCAGCTGTAAGAAGGAACAAAGTGCTAACACATGGGATAACATGGATGAATCTTGAAGACCTTATGTTGAGTGAAGCAAGCCAGGCACTAAGGATGAACAGTATATGACCTCACTGATCTGAACTGAGGAATGTGAGCAGTCTCTGAGAACCATTGTCTGAAAGATAGGTTAACAAAGGAGAGTAAGAGAAGAGCAGGCTCTGGTGTTTTGTATTAATAAGTATTAAGAAACAAAGCACTTTCCATAGCAATATTGACATACCAGGAAAAAGAGAATGTGCTAAAATGCTCAAACAATGATATCACATAGGAACAGCAGCTGTAGTTGGATTTCACCACCAGGGTAACCTTAAGATAATCCACATCAACCTCCAAGGCCCACATGATTCTGGATAGGTCAAATAGGAAAGTTGAGTGGAGATAAAGCTGGAATAAACACAACTGCATACTTTAAATCCTTCATGGTGGGTTTAATCTCTGCCCTTTCCTCTAGAATATGGCATTGCCTTTGATTTTTTACATCCTTTACTATAGGCAGTGCTAGTGACTATAAGTTGTTCTTTCTTATGAAAATAGCCCTCACTCTACAGATCAGGAAACCAATGTGGAGATTCTGCCATTTGCTAAGTAAGTTTATTCCAATTATGTATTCCAAAACTGGAGAAATATCCACAAGAAGGGTTCAGAGATACACTGAACCACTGTGGGACAGACTTGGGCCATGTCAATTTATCACCTGACCTCCATATACCTCTTCTCTGAATGTTAGACCATGGTGACATTTGTGTCTCTGGAATTAGTGCTGGTGTGGAGTTAGTGTCCAAAAATCAGTGAAAAATATGATTGCTTTCTTTTATGCAATGAACACAAACCCTAAGAAAAGGCCATACTTCTCTCTGAGAAAGGCTGAGAAAAAGATTAATAGTATGAATTTTGGTCAGTGTAGGAGTCACTCCTTAAAGGAATACAATCTACTTTATATTTTAGAATTCTTGGGTCTGTAAATTGTCTCAAGTCTGGAAATTGAGGGACTGTGACCCTTGATTTTTGTTATTCAAATTAGAATTTTTTTCACTTACCCTATAACTCTTTCATTTAAACAAATGAATTGAGAGTTTAGTAGACTGTTCATTTATTTTGTTTCTAAAATCCCTATGACCAAATACCCAATGTCATAGGTCTCTACCAATTAGACTATTGTAATTACTGCTTTGTCTATGCTGTCCATGATAATAACTATGCCCATCATGGCAGTTTTATATTATTTCTGAATTCAAAAATAAGATATAGATTATGTTTGTAAACTAGTCTGTTCCTCTGGATGTGATAACCCTTTGATTGTATTAGAATCAGCTGAGACATCTGATTAAACCATGTCATTAGAGTGACAGTCCCCTTGGTGGGCTGATAAAACAGACTCTCACACAGAAGTAGACACACAGAGAAGATACACAGAGGATCCTGTAGCCCCAGGAAGAGAGATGAGCCTAATAGTTTACAGCTGACATTGTGAAGAGACCAGAACAGCTGAGCTTGGAAAGAAATAAGCTCCAGGTAGAGACATGAGCCTTCTGTTAGCCTATAACTGAGATCAGAAGAAATGGGACCATGAAGCCTTAAGAGGAAAACAGAAGACCGAATCCTTCCAGACATAACCTGCTATCTTCCTTCTGCACATGGCCAATGACTTTGGGTGAGAATGTACCTCTTATGGTACCTTGAGTTAGACTCTTTAGGGCTTTGTGACGGTAAAATTCCACCCCAAATAAATATCCTTTATAAATCCATCAGTGTTCTGGTACTTTACATCAGCACCCCTTTGACTGAATAATACACCCACCTTATCTTTTAGTTGCTGCTACTTGACCACTGTCATCCCCAGTTCCAAATATTCCATTGATTTATGGTCCAGGTTCATTGGGAGCAGTTCCTACTACAATATCTGACCTACAGAGAAGACCAACCACAAATCTCTACAAAGATGCTGAGGCTATCCTCACAAATTTATTTATAAGAGTCATGATGAAAGATTTGTATCTGTTAAGCACTTGTGTGGATGAGCTGTTCTTGCCTGATAAATCCACTCTAAAATTCTAATCTCCATTTTCCTTTGGATATCTTTTTCTACAGAACACCAAGGCAGTTGTGGAGTCTCAACTTCATTTAATGTAGGCCAACTTTTAGCCCATTTCAGCCCACAAACAAAGCAAAACTGTTGAAGATCTTTCTAGCTCCTTGAACTATAAATTTGAATTTCTATCAATCAATCAATTCAGATTTGTACTACTTGTACTACTTTATGTATTTTCCACCATTATCCCTCACCCTTAATATCGATTCCCACATAACATTAATCTGAGGATTATGTGTTGGAATTGATATTAAAGGTGTGGGAGAGTTGTAGATGAAAATGATATTTCCCTGATTTCTTTTTGTATAAAGTGTAAAAATCATTCTGTCCTTTTGGAATACAGCACAAATCCTCATGTGTAACACTTTGTACCGCACATTTTGAGGTCTGCCTGGTCTTTAGCCTAGTTAAATGTCCATAATTAAAGAAAAGTGATTGAGTTGTTACTGAGGACAATTAGCAGTGTCTTTCAAGTCAACTACCTGAGGAGATTCCATTAGATTTTCATTTCATCAGACAAAGCAGGGTTAATATCCTCAGATGAACATTAAAGAACTGCTTCCATTGGAAAAAGAAGACTCAGGGGAATTCAGTGGTTCAAATTTCCCAACTTCATTTTCTGTCATATGTCCCAATTTCAATGATCACTATCCCATTCCTTCCGAATCAATGCATTCTCCTTAACAGCAGACATTGTGAAAATCTGTGTTGTCATTCTGCTATTTGTATAATTAGACTCTGTGGTTCTTATATGTCTCAATATCATGGTTACAAGAGATAAGAGCTTTTTTTAGGGCACAAACAGAAACTTTCATGTCATTATGTGTCACTTAACCTGGGAATATTAGTTCATTCTTTTATTTCCACAGTTTATTTAGCATATTTAAGACAATCTCATTATACTCATTAGCTTGACAAAAATGGTCTAAGGTATCAAAAACCAGTCACACAGAACTTTGGCTTTTATAGATATTTCTTTATGAGTGTCAAGTGGTGATACTTTGCTTATCTCTATCACCACATCATGGCAATTGTAATGGACTATCAATGCCTTGTTTATGATTGGAAATAGAGTCATTAATAATTAAATATAATTTATTAAGTAATAAAATTTAAAATCCTCAGAACCATTTCAGAAAATTTATCCTTAAGATTCTGATCTCTTAGAACCACTCTTGTTATCAAAACCTGTATCAGTCTGGGTTTTCCAGAGAAGCAGAACCAAAACATTTGTGTGTAAAATTTATTACAAAAAATTTACTCATTAGATTATGGGTGCTATTGAGTCCAAATTTCATAATGAAAGCTGAAGGCTGTAAATTTTGGTAAAAACTTATATTGAAGTATTGATGTAGTAATTGCTTTTATCTCTGGAAACTTCAATTATTTCTGTTAAGTCCTCCAACTGATAGATCTAGGCTCACTCATATCATGGAGGGTTATTATCTTTACTTAAGTTTAATTTATTGTTGGGGCTAATCTCATCTGTGAAATATCTCCACAGTAACAACTAGGCCACTAATTGATCAAACACCTAGACACCAAAAACTAAATAATTGACACAAAATTAAATATCACAATGTAATTCAACAAATTTCTTAAACTAAAATATGTGTTTCTATTTTTATAAAATATTAATATCAGTACCTTTCTTGAAGAGATTAATATGAGAAAGAAATATAAATAAAGATATTTCACAGGTAGTACATTGAGTAGACTGTTGCACACTAAACATTTTATCAAAATTCATGATGAAGATAATGATCATAAATGAAGGTGAGATAAAGCAAGGGTAAGAAAATTTTGGAGGTGAAAAGATTTTAAGAGTAATGTAGTCTTTTCCTTTCATTTTCTTATAGAAGGAAATAGACTTTCTATTTCTAAGACATATTCTATTAGCTTTACATATCATTTGCAATGTATTCCTTCTTGAATTAAGTTGCCTCCCTATTGCAAAATCTGAACACATTCCTTTCTTTACACTAGATCTTATGGTGAAATAGAGGTTTATAGTATCCATCAATACCTTGATTCCTTTTCATTTCTCATTGCCCAATAAAATATTTCCCAAGATTCCTTAGAGTTGTGTTGGAGACTATGTGATTCAGTTCTAGTAGTTGGAATGTGGACAGAATTGATGAAGCCCCTTCCAGGCATGGTCCATAGACAATGTCCATGGATACCTTTAGTCATCATTTCAGCTTCTATAATGACATTCATGCTTCAGATGTTGTTACTAGAAGATTAAGAAATGTGAGTCTATGAGTTAAATCTTTGAGGAAAAATATCCAGGAGCACAATGGATTGTAAAATGAGAAAGAAATAAACATTTATTTTACATCATTGAGATTTGGTAATTCAATTACAGAAATGATTGACTATTATGATTAATAAACATATCATTGTGATTTGTGACAAGTTTACATAAACTCCTCTAGTATGGCAGTTTGATATAGTTATGAATTCCAAAAATGAACATTGGATTATGCTTGTAAATTGGTCTGTTCATCTGAGCATGATTAAGTTATAATTAGGGTTTTGATTGGGCCATATCACTAGGGTGTTGAGCCCCACACCTTGGTGGGTGGGGAATCAAAGCTAAAAGCCATGGCAAAGGACAGGGTTGGAGTTTTGAGCTGGAGTTCTGATGCTGAATTCTGATGCTGGAGCCCAGGGAAGTAAGCACACAGAGGAACTTGGTTGTGAGGAAGGAGAGAAGGCCCCTGGAAAAGAGATGAGCCATTCATGTAATAGTTTAGAGTTTGCCTTGTGCAGAGAAGCAAGCTTAAGCCCAGAGAGAAGCAAGCCACAGGAAGAGAGGGACCTAGGAAACCTGAACTCTTGGCAGATGTTGGCAGCCATCTTGAGCCAACACATGTCAACAAACATTGGTGAGTGAAGTAACTTATGCTTTATGGCCTATTAACTGTAAGCCTCTACCCCAAATAAATACCCTTTATAAAAAAACAACCAATTTCTGGTATTTTTCATCAGCACCCCTTTGGCTGACTAATATGGAATTTGGTACCAAGTACTGTGGAAGTGATTTTGCAATTGTCAAAATGCTGGAATGGTTTTATAAATGGGTAAAGGGTATTTTTTTGGAGGAATTTTGGGATGTTCAATGGAAAAAGCCTAGATTGCTTTGCAGAGACTGTTGGTAGTAATATGGAGCCTAACTTTATTTTTGGTAAGGCCTTGGAAGGAAATAATTGTGAGATGGATGCTAAAGAGACTTTTTATGATGCCTTAGAAGTAAATGATGAAACTATTATTGGAAACTGGAGGAAAGGTGATCCGTGTTTAAAGTTGCAGAAAACTTAGCAAGATTATCTCCTGGTGTTATATGGAAGATAGAATTTGAAAATGGTGACTGTGAGAATTTAGCTAAAGAACTTTCCAAAGTAAACTTGGAGAAAGTGGCTTGATTTATAGCAAAATGGTAGACAAGAGAAGTATGCCGAGGACTGGACTTTTGGGCACAAAGAACACAGAAACTGATTTCAGAACTTCCAAGTCTCTGGAAATCAAGCTCCCAGATGAAAGTGCCCAATTTGAGGACTTACCTAACTTGGAACAACTTGTAAATCAGGATTGAAGATGCAGTTATCTCAGAAAGACTTGTGGAAAGTCTAATTGTCTGATGGCTTGGACCCTGCTTCTTGCATGCTAAACCAAGAACGTTTTTGAGAGTACTGTATAAAAAAAAAACACTGTCAGGTTGGACTAAAAGGGACATGGAAAGGAGAGATTGAAGGAGAAACAGTTTTAGGAAGAAACCCATGGAAGATGAGATCTGGAATTAAGATATCATCTTGTGCCAAGGGAGGAGCCCCACGCATGTGCATAAAGAGAGTTTGCCCCAGCTGTTGAATATGGTGGATATTCTACCTAATATTCTGGGAGAGTTTTGCCACCCCAGGGTACAGAGAGAGTGGAGCACATTCCTCAATGATTAGGGCAGTTAAGGTCAGCACCCAAAAGGTCTGAGAGGAGTTTGCCTGTCACCCATGGATTAGGGAAGGCCAGTTGGTCAACTCATTGTTTTGAGAGGGTTGAACCTGTATGCCAAAGGTTAAGGAAGCCAAGGTCGTTCACTCATTGCTCTGAGAGGGTTGAGCCTATAAGCCAAAGGTTAGAGAGGATGGTGTCTTCACCTCACTGTACTAGGGGAGCTCAGAATCTAATGCAAAGATTGGGTAAAGTGTGGCAATCATCTCATGCTTGGGGGATGAGGTCTGGAGTTGGTCAACACCCAGATCCTTGATGAGAGTGGAACCAAGAAAATAGCTGTTGGGCAAGCCTGTGGAAAGGGTGGGTCCCTATGTGACCTCAAGGAAAAGAAACCATCACCTTAAGAATCACTCTCAGACTTTGACAGCTAATGAAATATATACTGCAAGTTTACTGAACTATAGAGGGCCTGACACGTTTCTCTCCCAATTTCTCCTTATGATAATGGAAATGTTTATCCTTCGTCTTTCCATTTGTGTGTTGGAAGCAGTTAAATAGTTTTGTAAATTTCAGAAGTCTACAGCATATGGACTTTGCCTCCCAATGAACCGTATTTCTTTAAAATGATTATGATATGATATTGTACTTGCATTGTTACTGATTTAAGGTTTTTTGAATATTGTAAGGTATTTTTGGAATTCAGAGGGTAGAGTGTAGCAGTTTGGAAGCTTGATATAATTATGAATTCCAAAAATAGATATTGGATTATGCTTATAAACTGGTCTGTTAATCTAGGCATGATTAAGTTATGATTGGGGCTTTCATTAGGCCACATCACTAGAGCATTGAGCCCTGCCCCTTGGTGGATGGGGAGTCAAAGATAAAAGACATGGCAAAGGACAGGGTTGGAGGTTTGAGTTGGAGTTTTGAGTTGGAGTTCTGATGTTGGAGCCTGGGGAAATAAGCACAGAGAGGAGCTTGGTCGTGAGGAAGGAGAGAAGGCCCCTGGAAAAGAGATGAACCATTTGCCTGATAGTCTACAGTTGGCCTTGTGCAGAGAAGCAAGTTTGAGACTGGAGAGAAGCAAACCTTGGGAAGAGAGGAACCCAGGATACCAGAACTCTTGGCAGATGTCGGCAACCATCTTGATTCAACACGTGGCAACAAACTTTGGTGAGGGAAGTAACTTATGCTTTATGGCTTGTTGACTGTAAGCCTCTATCCCAAAAAAATACCTTCTAAGAAAAACAAACAATTTCTGGAATTTGCATCAGCACCCCTTTGGCTGAATAATACAGGTTATTTGCCTCATACATCTCTGCTAAGCCCATCTAAAATACCTATAAATTATACAGCAGATAACCATAGAGAAATCTGAAGGATTGAGAATAAAGTAGAATGACTAGAAATTTCAATATTATCACCTGTGGCAAAAGGTATTCCATGCCCAGTATCTACTGGCCCTCCAACTAGTGACTGAAGGTGCCCAAGTAAACAATTTTCCTCTCATACACTAGCAGAGAAGAAAGGGATAACTGTGGCACTAGGTGCTCTTCATTCCCTGATGAAGGAAAACAAAGACAATTTATCTCTACCAGACCTAATGTTGCTTAATGGCTATAGGTATTACTAGAAACAGAAAATGAATGATAGCAGAAGAGGGCTTAGAACTTTCAGAAAGGACAGGATATCATAAAAGTAGATAAAATCTGAATGCAATATGTATCCCCATTTCAGTATTATTTATTTATTTTATCTATTCCCTGTGAGTTTCTTAAAAATATTTTATGATAGAAGAAAAAATTATAACACCTAACGTATTGCTAAATTTGGTGCTCAATGTATGTGAAAGGAATACTTGATAATTTTAATAAAAATGTGGGGTGTTATAGCAACCTAAATGGAAGTAGTGGTTTACTACACATAACATGGTAAACAGCTTATACAAGTTACATATGTATATTATAGAACCTAGAGGAACCATTAGGAACACCTCACAACGTGATATATTCAATACAGTACAAATAAATAAAAATGGAACTATATAAGTATGTCTAAGTAACATGCAGAAAAGCAAGCAAGGAGGAAAAAAAGGAACAAGAAATGGAAAGAATTGAAAAATAAAATAAAATAGCAGATAGAAGCTTGACTATAGTTGTTTTAAATGTAAATGTTCTAAGTACACCAATTAAAGACAGATTGTCAGTGTGGCTAAATAATAACAACAACAAAAAAAATCCTGTGGAACTATATGCTATCTACAATACTCCCACTTCAATCATAATAACATAGGTAGGTTGAAAGTAAAAAGATGGAAAAAAGGCATACCATGAAAACATAAATTAAAAATCAGATGTGGCTATATTAATAATGGATAAGTAGGCTTCAGAGCAAAGCAAATTACTAGTGACAAGAAATAACATCACATAATGATAAAAGCATATCTCCACTACAAAATGTTAACATTCCTAAATGTGTATGTAACAAGTTAAAAAGCTTCCAAATAAATGAAGCAAAACTGACATACTTGAAAGGAGAAATAGAGGAGTACACAGTTACAGTTGGTGATTTCACAATCCACTCTCAGGAATTCACAGAACGCTAAGACAGAAAACTAGTGATAACACCATCAATCAACAGGATATGATTGGAATTTATACAATACTCTGTCCCCAAATAGTACAACACCAATTCTTTTCAAATGTCCATTCTCAAACAAACTCCATATCTTAGATTATATAGCAAATAATATTTTTTTTTTTAAAATTTAAGTCACACAGAGTGTGTTCTGTGAATATAATGAAATGAAAAAAGAAATGAAAAATATAAGGACATCAGAAAAATCTCCACAATCCTGGAAATTACACAGCTTATTTCTCAAAATCCATGATTCTAAAAGGAATTATCAAAGGTAATAAATAAATCCATAAAATTGAATGAAAATGAAAATAAAAATGTCAACACTTAGGGGATGCAGATAAAGCAGCATTGGGAGAGAAATTTATAGGACTAAATGCTTATATTATAAAAAAAGAAATATCTTTAAATCAATACTCTAATTTTCAAATGTCAGAACACTAGAGAAAAGAGCAGAATAAAGAGGCAACAAAAAGATAGAAATAACAAAGAAATTAAAACAGAATATGATGACATTTAAAATAGTAAAAGAATAGATAATATCAAAGTAACAACATGTTGATTCCCTCCCACATCAATAAAATTCATAATGTTCTAAAATGACTGACAAAGATAAAAAAGAAAAGATAGAAATTGCTAATTATTAGAAATGAAATGAGGTTATGACTATAGATTCTGCAGAAATTAAACAAAAAGAAAAATAGTAACAACTGTACATGCATAAATTTAACAATTTAGAAGAAATTGAAACTACAAACCACCTAAAGTCAAACAAAATTAAATAAATAATAAATATATTCCTATACATCTAGAGACATTGAATTAGTAGTAAAACACCCAGGAAAAGGAGTCTCCAGGGCCAGGTTGTTTTACTGAATAATTTATTAATTTTTTAAATAAGAATTAATAACTATTCTATACACTGTCTTGCTGAAAGAGTAGGGAACACTTCTCAACTTACTTTAGGAGGCTATTAATACCCTGATTCAAAGAACAGATGAACCTAGTACCAAAGGGAATGTTTGCACCAATATTTCTCATGAATTTAGAAAGAAAAAAACAAACAAAATATTAGCAAATAAAGTTCAGCAGTGTATAAATATAATTTTACAACACCTATTTATTCAAGACTGGTTTAATATTCAACTTTAATCAATGTAATATATTTAAGAAAGTAATGATTTATGATATGATGATATATTTTTGCAGAAAAAAAATCATTTCACAGGACCCTACACCTTTTCATTATTAAAAGAAAATAATTCAGGAAAATAAGAACAGAGGAGAGCTTTCTCAATATAAAGAAAGCATAAAAAAAACTGAATGAAAGGTGGAAGTAAACTGTCTTTATTCTTCCTTGAAAAACCTGGATCTAGTAAGTGAGTAACCATCTAAATATTCTGCCATGCTCTATGCTTTTGGCCACAAAATACACCCATGGACACACTGCCAACCTTCATACACCTACACTTCATATGCTTGGAGTAACAAGACTGTGAGTTTCTCCCTCTGATTCCACAGCTTTTAACACTATTTCTTCACCATCTATCTCTACACTACTGTCCCCATGAAGATTTGTAGTTTTAAAAATAATTTATACACTTCCTTTGCTCAGAATGCTAAGGCAATTACAGAAGTACTGAGAAATGCAGGGAAGATAAGTTTTCCACAACTATACGTCTATAGTAATAAAGATGGTATGGTACAGGAGAAGGGACAGAGAAATAGATAAATGGAACAGAATAGAAAACTCCCAGAAAATCTCATCTGATTTTGACAAAGTGCAAAAGCAATTCAATGAAGGAATGATGACCTTTCCAACAGATGATAATGCTGAAACTATTGAGGTAGGTATCCATGGAGGGTAGGAGGAGAACCCAAATCTCACATTGTATACAAAAATAAACTAAACTTTGATCACAGAGATAAGCCAAAATGTTAAACTATAACAATATAACAAGTTAAAACTTGTTATAAAACATGAAATAAACAGTTGCAAAAAATCATTCACAAAAAAATCTTTGAATTTTTATCATATAAAAACTATATTATGGGAAAAAAAAAGAAAGAAAAGAAAAAAAATGTATAATTTTGTGAAATGATAAGGTACCGGTTGCTAGAAAATATTTGCAAACCACATAACTGGCAAAGAACTTATATATAGAATATTTGAGACACTTAAAACCCAACAGACAGTTTTTGGGTAGGGAGGGGATGAGCAGTTGAAATACAGGGGCTTCTTTGGGAGTTGGAGGTTGTCCTGAGTACTGTTGTGGCAATGGATGTAGGCCATTTTAAATCAGCACACACCACTCAGAACTGAGTGGGAGAGAGTGTGGTCTACAGTGTGAACTGTGGTCTATGGTTGGTGGCAAGGCTCCAGGATGTGTAAGCAAATACACATATATGCATATATATTTATATATCATTTTACAAATGTTAAAATAAAATAAAATAAAATAAATAAAAAGATGAAAGATGGAAAAAAAAACTCAACAGTAATAAAACAAAGATCTAAATAGAAATTAAATGAAAGACAGGAAAAGACATTCAAAATATTGTATGTATAAGAAACTTGTATAAAGTTTTTCAACATCACAATTAATTAAGAAAATGCATCTTGTTATTATAATGAGATAAGTCTACACAATTTTTAGAACAGTTAAATAAAAGTAAAATTTTAAAATAGCAATTGTTGACAAGGATATGAAGAAAATGGAAATCTCCTTTATTATGATTTGGAATTTAAAATTATATAATTTCTCTGAGATACGTGTTTGATATTTTAAAAAAACCAAAAAACAAATATATACTTCCCAAAAGACATAGCACTAACAATCCTGGACATTTACACATTTACCCCAAAGAAACTGAAACTAATGTCCAAATAAAAATCTGTGTGTAACAGTTTGTATAAGCTTTACTTGGAATAGACAAACCCTGGGAAAAAAACAAATGTTCTTAAATAGATGAATACATGTTGTACATCCATACCAAAGTGTGTGCCTCTAAAATAAAAAGGAACTAACATTGATAAAATAAATCTGATGTTTCTAAAGCAGATTATGGTGAGTGAAAAAAGCAATTTTAAAAGGTTACATACTGATTTAGTTCATTTAAGTACCATTCTTGAAATAACTATATTGTACAGATGGAGAACACATTAGTGGTTGTCAGCAGTTAGTGATCAGGATGAGAGATGTGTGTGGTATTGAAGGTGAACCGCAAAGGAACACTATGTTGATGGAATAGTTCTGCACTTTCATTGTGGTGATGGTTACACAAATCTACACAATAAAATCGCATAGATTTACACATGGACATACACATACACACATAAGTGCATATAAGTGATAAAATCTGAATAAGGTCTGATTATTGTGTCCATGCCATTTTTCTGGTTTTGATATTGTACTATAGCCATGCAAAGTAGAAGATGTTGCTGTTGGGAAAACTGGGTAAATGGTGCATGGGACCTCCTTAAATAGAAAATATATTATATTATTTTCATTGTGTCAACATACATAGAATGCAAAATTTGGCAATTTTAACTATTTTAATTTGCACATGACAGTGGTATTAATTATATCCACAATGTGGTGCTATCACCACCATCAATTATCAAAAGAGTTTTATAACTACAAAAAAAAAAAAAATAGACAACCACCTCTGTATTTGTTAAAAAATAACCTCTGGTTTCTCCTTCCCACTGGTCCCTGGTAATCTTTAACATACTTTCTGTCTCCTTCGGTTGTGTATTTTAGATATTTCATATACATAAAATTATACAATATTTTTTATTTTCATCTGGCTTATTTAACACAAAATTATGTTTAAAATGTTCATCCATGTTTTAGCATGTTTCCCAGGTTCATTCATTTTTATACTTAAATAATATTTTATTATCTAAATATATAACACATCTTGGTTATCCATTCATCTGTTGAAGTATATAAATTGTTTAATTGCTTCTCCCTCAAATCCCTGCTTTCAATTATTTTGAGTATATAACATGGAGAAAAATTACTGGGTCATATGGTATGTCCATGTTTAACTTTTTGAGGACTTGCCAAATTTTTCTCCACAGGAGTTACATCATTTTATATTTCCACCAACAATATCTAAATGTTCCAATTTTCCTGCATCATCAACACTTCATATCTTCTGTTGTTTTTTAAGTAATTATCATCATACTGGGTGTGATGTGTTATCTGATTATGGTTTTGATTTGCATTTTCCTGATGACTAATGATATTGAGTATATTTCATATGCTCATTGGCACATAAATGCATCTTCTTTAGAGAAATGCCTACTCTCATCCTTTGCCCATTATAAAAATTGATTTGTAGCAGTTATTTATATATTCTGAACATTAAACCCTTATCAGATATATAATATGCTATGGTGTTCTCCCAATCTACAGGTTATTTTTTCAATTTCTTGAAAATCATTTGATGCACAAAAATTTCAATTTTGATGAAACTCATTTTATCTATTTACACTTAGATTTTCATGCTTTTGCTGTCCTGTCTAAGAAATCATTGCAATATAAATGTCATTAATGTTTTCCCCTCTGTTTTCTTCTAAAAGTTTTATGTCTTTAGCTCTTATATACAGGTCTTTGATTCATTTTGAGTTTATTTTTGCATATGGTGTGAGGTAATGATGCAAATTCATTCTTTCAAATGGGGAGATTAAGTTTTCTCAATACCATTTGCTGAAGAGACAATTCTACCCTCTTTTAGTGTATTTGTCATATTTTTCAAAAATCAACTTGATATACATGTGTGGGCATATTTCTGGACTCTAAATTCTATTCCATTGATTTTTCTGTCCATCCATATGATAATACCACATGGTTTGGATTACTGTGACTGTATGGAATATTATGAAATTGGGAAATGTAAGCCCTCCAAATGTATTTTTTCCTGCATGAATTTCACTGTTCATGTCACCTTGCAATTCCTTGGGATATGCTATTCCATTTCTGCAAAAATGTCTGCCCAAATATTGATAGAGATTGCATTGAATCTGTAAGTCACTTTAATTAGTATTGTCATATTAAAAATATTAAGTCTTCTAATCCATGAACACAGCTGCTTTGCCATTTATTTATGTATCCTTGAATATTTAGCAGTGTTTAGTCATTTTCCATTTACAAGCTTTTTACCTTCTTGCTTTAATTTATTCCTATATATTTTCTTTTTTAGATACTAAATTAAAAATTTACACACTATTTCTAAATAGTATAACATATCTGTATGGCATGTCAGCATAATATATTCTCCCCATATTTTGATTGAAAACTTTGATTATATGAAAAGAGTTTATTATACTTTCCATTTTTGATTATATAGATTTCCTTTAATCTTACTTTTTTCACAATAGAAGCTCATTATTTTATATATAGTATTTTCTTCTGATTCACAAAGTAAGTATACATTTACTGTAAAAATTTTAAAACACTGATAAGAAGAATTGAATAAATCATTCATAATCCTACCACTCAAAGATAACCAGCATTAATATTTAGTGTTTATTTTGTCTTTTTCAGGTGAGAGTGTGTATTCTCTCATGTGCTTATGCACATACACACACACACACCCCAACATAACATATTTCATTTTACCATATTTGAACACATATTAAATATACAATTTTCATTTGAACCTCTGTCACATTATGTTATACAGTAAACATTTTATCATGTTATTTAAAATTTCATATGAAAAGCATCATTTTAATAGTTAAGCAATATTCCATCTTATTGATGTTATAATTTATGGAATCATTCACCTATTGTTCGACATTTAAATTGTTTTCAGTGTCTCCCCCTTAATTACATTTCTTTTGGAATATCTTTGAGCATAAGTATTTTCCTCGCTATGTCTAGAATTTGAATTCCTGGATCAGAGTGTATGATATGGCTAATGATCTATGTTTTTGATAAGTGTCTTTTGATCAGAACAAGGAAATCTTGTTAGACCAGTTTTTCTGGGCAAGAGTATTCTAAGGTACTATTAACTGGTCTATGAATAAATTATTCCCAACACTTCCATTAGAGCAATTTTTTTTGGATTGGCTAGCTAGAACTAATTTTTTTTCACATTATTTATACTACATTTATTTATTTATTTATTTTTAAAGATACTTAGATTACATAAATGTTACACAAAAATTGTAGGGATTCCCATACGCCCCACCTCCCACACCTCCCACAACCTCCCACATAAACATCCTTCATTAGTGTAGCACATTAATTGCAATTAATAAACACATTCTGGGACTTTGCCATTAAGCATGGATCACATTGTAGACCATGCTATCTCCCACTCAGTTCTGCCTGTTATATTATGATATAAAATGACCTATATGTATCATTGCAATATCACTTAGGACAATACCCAAGTCCCAAAAAAGCCCCTGTAGTACAATTACCTTTACCTCTCCCTTCCCCCAGAGCCTCCAATGGCCACTGGCTCCATTTCAATATTGTAATTTCTACCATTGCTTGAATTACAATATGACTATAGTAGAATACAAGTAGTCCATTGTAGTCCATAGCTCTTCCCCCCATCCTGAGGAGTCTGGGATGGTGATGTCCACTCCACCTCCAATTGAGAGGAGGCTTACATCCCATGGAGAAGATGGATGGGATTATCCTGCTTGCAACTGCAGACTCTCTCCATTACCTGGGACAGCTGTTGTCCATTAATATAACCCTGCCAGTTGTCCTGGGTGAGTCCAATGAGCTGTAGAGTAGTAGTTGCTGCTCCACTGAGGTTCCAGGCACTGCTGGCATATGGACAGCCAAAAGACTCATGTCCCTTGATGTACACCTACAAACTCCAGCACCAAGTACATGCTTAAATAGAAGGGATAGATGAGCCATGTGCAGGGAAGACATAGTTGAGTCCAACACTGTCACTCTCAGGAGCAAAAACTCCAAAGTAGGGCCCACTGGCAAGGCACCAAACTCCAGAGTTACCTACCCTGTCATAGGACCTGGGTGTCTCCAGAGCCCTCAGGAGCCCCACTTTTTGGGATGATATCCCCTTTGGAATTCTAGGAGATCGTACTGAGATATACATAAGTGTTACCTCTGGGATGACCTCCCAACTCACTTTAAAGACTCTTAGCCATATAAACTCATTTGTATTTACTTTTCCCCATTTTATTCAAGGAGTTTTTCCAGTTGCATTGCCAGTTGGTGCTTGGTAGCAATCTCTCGATACCAGGGAGGCTAATCCCTGGGAGTCATGTCCTGTACTGGGAGGAAGGTAATTCATTCATATGCTGAGTTTGGCTTACACAGAGCAACAATGATGCTCCCAAGAGGCAAATCTCAGGCACCCTATAACAATAGGCTACATTTCAATTTCAAGAGCAAAGACTCATAAGGCTAGTAATCATTATCAAGGGCCCATCAGTGGATCATGCTTCTTCTCCAGTCACTGCCCCTGCACTTGTGGGCTCTTGCTGCTCCCTTAGAGATTATGGCAGAGGTCTCCAGGATGGGAATTCAGTCTTTTCTCATTTATTGAGTGATTCTCTTCCCACTGTGACAGTGCCCTGTGAATATATGAACATTTTTATATAGTTTATATTTATGCTCAGGTGAACTTCCTCACATTCATCCCCCATCCCTGCCACCCCACACCAATTATCCTCCCCCACCCCACTTGTAACCCTTCTGTGATCCAAAGCTTCTTCAAAGATGAAGCCATTACAATAGCTGAATAAAATTAATAGGAAAAAGAAATAATAATGATGTTTAAATGTAAAAGATAAAATACATAAAAAATTTTAAAAAGAAAAATAAAATTAAAAGATTGGGATATTTAAAAAGTGGAAAATATAAAAAATAAATTTTTGACCTTTTGCCTTTCATCACTGCAATATCTGGTATCCAGTCTGTCCAGTCTGTAACGTGGCACCTTCTCATACCCCAGTGTTTCACTATTATTTTTCCCAGTGTCTCACTATTATTTTTTTCAAAGAAATTATAGGTCACAGTAATGTCACATACAGAATACAGGAGACACTCATAAATCCAACATCTTCCCCCTTTCTTCCCCCAAATATTAATACCTTTTTTATATTTGGATGGTAGCATTGTTATAACTGATATAAAATAGTGAAACATAGCTACTAAATATTGTCAATGGTTTATACTATGGTTTACATTTTAGACAGTACACTTTTATAAATGTTCATGATATTTACCATGCCCTGCATCCATCACTGTATGGTAATAAAGAACATTTCCATTGACCACTAAATACCCCATTTGATCTAATCTCGTTCTCCCATCCCATCCCCCCTAGGCCCAAGACAGCCCCCTAGCTTGACTTGTTGTATGACAAGATTCATAGTTATGTGCAACACGAGGCCTTGACACACTGGTTTGTCCTCCCTTATTAGGAACCGCCCTTGCTCTTGAGATACTCCCACCTGTCTATTTCTGAACAAATCAGTCCTCCCAAAGATGGGAGTCCAACTCCCTCCCACTCATTTTATGGGTCTCCACCCACTGATACAACACATTATGACAGAATGAACACTCACACACTCCCTAGAGGCCTGCTTTAGGTGCTCCCTGTCCTGAATGTCCCCACCATCAAACACCCTAAACCAGTGACCATTCTTTGTCATTTTTCCATAAGAGCTTTCCCACCTCTGTACTTTCAACCTCATACCCACAAATCCTCAGTGTTCACCTGGTCCCTCTCCCAGCCATCCCACCAGTATCCTGGACATTCTAACCCACCCTTCCCAATCTACCTACCTGTCAACCCTGCACCATCCAACCCAATAATGTCACTACCCTCCTGTCCTATCCCTTCCATATGCAACTACACTCTATCACTTTACCATGGATTACATCTGTTTGGGTGATGGTTCACAACCTTCTCTTATCTTTCTATTTCTTGTAAACCTATCTTGAATATTTATAATTGTATGCTTCTGGAAAAAAGGGATAATTCTTATAGATTACTCTCATTTTGTACATGTGCTTATTTATTTATTTTATTTATTTAGAAAAAATATTGAATTGAATAATTTGTTCCTCCCTGCTTGATATCTACATTTTCTTCCTTAGCACTGGGTGGCACTGAAGTGAAAACAACTATTTTGTCATCCTCTTCTTCCCTTTAATTTAAAAGCATTCTGAATTTCAGCTGTGAGCATCATCCTGTTCCTACTTCCCCCCACCTCCACAAAAATGTGAGTGAGAAATATAAGATAGAAGTTCTCTTCAAGGCAAGAAGATTCCAACATCAAAAATTTTACTGCATCAACTTATGTCATACCAGCTGTTCTGTCCTTGTGTAGTAAATTATCCTTGAAAACAAATGAGGACAACAATTCCCTCACTTCCATCATTACTAATTTTTATATATGCTGCTTTGTATACAAACATATGCATATAAAATATTTGTGTGTAAGAATTTTAAAATTCACAATAACACCCACAAATATCATTTCTAAGTTCTCAAAGCTATACAATTGACTTCCTGACTCAAAGATCACCTCAGAAACAATATTGTATGGGCCATACATGTTGAAGTCTACAGGAAAAATTAAGCCTTTAATTGACATAATTTAAAATTCCTAAAGAGGCAATGAGTTGAGAATGATTATCCTTGTTCAGCTGTTGGTTTGTTAGGGCTAAGTTTGGCTAGTAGAAGTCAACACTACTTAGTAAATATCCAGTTATTCTGTGGCCTTGTTTTAAAACAAGTTAGAGCATTAAACAATAATAAATGCACAAAGTTAATGAATTTCATTTTACTATATTATGGAGCTATCCAGTGTTTGGACATGATTTTTAATCTTATTTCAATATATATTTTAATTAGAGAAAGTATAGATTTGCAGAAAAATCATGCAGAAAATACAGATTTCCCATATAATTTGCCTCCCATTATTGACACCATCCATTAGTGTGGTACATTTGTTACAATGGATGACATAATATTTTTGTAATTGTACTATTAATTATATTCCATGGTTTACAATAGAGATATCTGTTCAGGAGATGGGTAGCATCACAGAATTGATATGTAAATTTGCAGTGTTTCCAGTATTTGTTTTGTCACATCAATATGTGAGTATATTATAAAGAATTTCTTCAAAACAGGCAAAGGAGTGACAACAAGAGGAAGAAAAGATTTCACAGTACAGGCTTACAGAGACGATATCAACAATGTATTCTATAACTATACAGCTGCGTTACCAAAAGATCCAGGGCTAATTACAGTTCTCTTTCCTTTGAGTTTAAATCATAATAATTCATTCTGATCTCCTTCATTATACTTTCATGATGTTTTTCCTTTCTACTTCAAATTTGGTTTCTAAGTGACTTGTGTGACTTAAAATTTATTGTTTATGATTCCTCCCTAAAAATGTAATCATCAAACCATGTCTTCAACTCTCAGATACATAAATATTCCATATTTACATATTTTATCATCTGAAATTTGATATATTTATTCAAAGCAATGTTTCTTGTTTCTGAAAATCATATAATAGATGTTCCATTTTGAAACTAATGGACTCAAGATAAAACATGTGTTAAAGGCAAATTTATATACTATACATTTATGCTGAAAGAACAAATTGCATTGTAAAGAGAAATAAAGAAATTTATGCATGGATTTTCAGCCCAGGAATCACATAAACCAATTATACTTTCATATATTTTCATTCAGTAGAAGAATTATTTTAGTCATTTATTGTCAGTATATGTACAAGAGTTTAGAAGTATGGAAATATGTAACTAAGTGTTTTCATAATTCTCTGTAGCCAGTCTCTATTTAAGCTAGACTCTGAAATATATGTCCATTTAGAAAAGTAGAAGGGTTCATAAAGAAGGTAATATAAACAAAGTTTCAGAGATGGTGTATAGTTATAAGGAACTTCCTGGTTATTGTTATTAGCTAGAAATATATTTTAATATTGCATTCCTATGTTATTAACTATGTAACTGACATTGTGCTAGCTTCCCTCATACTCAGTTATCCCACTTGCATTAATACCATCTCATATGGCAGGTGAAAGGATTTATTGGAGATGGTGTCATGAAAGTGTCTAATATAGTGAAGTTGGCCAACATATTAATTTCTGTCTCTACCAGCTTAAAATTGTATGAGGAAGAAGCAATGAGCAGAGGAACCAGAGTGACAAAATTATTTCTTGTAGGAAGAAATTGGAAATAAGTTTGCATACTTAGAGTACTGGAAATGTTATATACATATATGATATAATATCATGAAATTCTTTTTTTTTTAAGATTTTATTTATTTATTCATTTATCCCCCCCTTGCTGCTTGTGCTCGCTGGGTCAGCTAACCACGCCGTGCGGGTGGGCCTGCCTTCACCAGGAGGCACCGGGAACCAAACCCAGGGCCTCCCATATGGTAAACGGGAGCCCTACTGATTGAGCCACAGCCGCTTCCTGTCATGAAATTCTGATACAAGTAGGATGTGGGGTTTATTATAATGTGAGGAGTGGTAGAGGCTACTTTCACAAATTCCAATACATTTTAAAAACCACACAATGACAGAAACCACACATTAAACAAGTGGAAGTTTTAATAAATTGAGAAGAATATGAATCCAAAAATATAACTTACATAGTAGAAAAAATGATGTAAGAGAACCATCTTATGTAATCCTAATTAATTATGAGTATATGTTTAAAATTCATTCTCAAGCACTTATTTTTCAAATAAAGGAAACATAATAAAATTAGATGTGCACAGTATTTAAAATGCAAAATTAATATCATACACTGACAAAATAGTGAAAATTAGAAATTAAGAAGAAAGTTGAATCAATATAGCTTGATAGATACAAAACCTAGACTATTACAACATTTATAGAAAAGTAGGGTGCTGTGCATCAGGAGATGGACAGAAAAATGAATAGTCTAAAAGTAAAATCTTTCTTTATTTTTTTTCCATTTCCCCGTCTTTCATTGTTTTTGTTTCATTCTACTTCTCTTGTTTGGTCTTCATTTTATTTCTTCTCTTATCATCTTTATGGTCTTTAATTTTATTCTATATTTAATTGTTTCAAAATTTATTTGACCTTTATTATTCTTATTCCTTATTATTTTTTATGATTTTCTCACTTTCATAAATTATTTATTTCCTGCTTCTTTTATGGTTCTTTTTCTATCTTTTATCTTATGGTTCAACATAAGAAAATCAATCAATATACTACATCATATTAACAGAGAAAAAGAAAAGAAAGTCATGATCATCTATATTGATACAGAGAAAGAAGTTGAAAAAAAACACTTTAAAAGGTAGGAATAGAAAAAAAGTTCTCTTTTATTTTTTTGAAGTGTGTATATAAAAAAAAGGACAGCTAAATCATTCTCAATGATGAAATGCTAAAGGCTTTCCCTCTAAGATATTGAAGAGTACAAGGATGCCCACTGTCACTGCTCTTATTTAACATTGTGTTAGAATACTAGCTAAAACATTTAAGAAAAATAATAAAATTCATCCAAATTGGAAAAGGAGTAAAAATTTCATTATTTGCATATGACATGATCCTATGCAAAGAAAGTTCTGAAAAATATTCAATAAAACTTCTAGAGTTTATAAATGATTTCAATAAAGTGCAGGATATAAAATCAACATGCAAAAATCAGTAATATTTTCATATACTACTAATGAGCAATCTAAAGAGAAAATCAAGAAAAAAATTCCATTGACAATAGCAATTTAAAAAATCAAGTATCTAGGAATAAGCTTAAGATGTAAAGGATTTGTACCTAGATTTCTACACAGCAATTTTAAAGGAAATCAAAGATGACCCAACTAAATGGAAGAATATTGCATGTTCATGGATTGGAAGACTAAACATCATTAAGATGTCTGTCCTACCAAAATTGCTTTCAATATTTAATACAATCCCAATAAAATTAAAATAGCATTTTCTAATGAATTGGAAAAGTCAATTATGAAATTTATTTGGAAGGGCAAGGGACCCTGAATAGCCAAAAATGTACTGAAATAGACAAATGAAATTGAATGAATCATGCCACCTTACTTTAAATGTTACTACAAAGCTACAGTAGTCAAACTGCAAGTATTGGCACAAGGATAGTCATACTGAACAATGGAACCCAGGTGCTAATTCTGATATAAATCCTCACATATATGGTCAACTAATATTTGACAAGGCCACCAATCCCACTCAATCGGACAGAATGTCGTCTTCAAATGATGCTAGGATAACTGGATATACAAATACTAAAGAATGAGAGAGGATCACCATCTCATGCCATATAAAACATTTAATTTGAGATGGATCAAGACCTAACAAAAAAGCCAGGACCATAAAACTAGAAGGTAATGTAGAGAAGCATCTATGAGGTCTCAAAGTAGGAAATGGTTTCATAAATTTTTCATCCAAGGAGCAAGCAATGAAATAAATAAATTGGACCTCCTCAAAATTAAAAACATTTTGCTTCAAACGAGTTTGTCAAGTAAGTGAGAAGGCAACCTACAAAATAGGAGAAAATACCTGTGAAAAACTTAAACAATAGCTGTCTAATATCCAGCATATATAAAGAAATACTACATTTTGGAAATAAAAACACAAACAATCCATTTAAAATATGTGGAAGAGATTTGAAAAGACATTTATCCAAAGAGGAAATGCAAATGGATAAAAAAAAAACATATGAAAAGATGCTCAACATCAGTATCAATTAGGGAAATGCAAATCAAAACTACATTGAGATATTATCTTACACCTATTAAACTGGTGGCTATTTAAAATATAGAGAACTACAAGTTTTGGGGAGGATGTGGAGAAAGGGAACCCTCATCCAAAGCTAGTGGGAATGTGGATGGTGCGGCCATTGTGGAGGAGGTTTTGGAGTCTCATCAGGAAGCTAACTACAGAATTGCCATATGAACCAGCAATCACACAGCTGGGTATATACCCAGGAGAATTGATAGCAGGGACATGAACAGATGTATGTATTATTAATACATTGTTAATAGTGACATTATTCACTATTGTCAAAAGTTGGAAGCAACCCAAGTGCTCATCAACAGATGAATGGATAATCAAAATGTGATATATACATAGAGTGGAATATTACTCAATTGTTAGAAGGAATAAAGTTTTGACACATACAACTTGGATGAACCTTGAAGATCTTATGTTGAATAAAGTAAGCTAGTCACTAAAGGGCAACTATTGTATGACCTCAATGCTATCATCTAAGAATATTGTGTAGAGTCACAGATATACATTCTGGAAGATAGGTTATCAGTCACCAGAAAGAGAGTTGAATGTGGACAGCCAATGTTCAATATGGGCAAAACACATGATAATATGGAAGGTGTGGTTTGGAAGTTGATGCTGTGATATTGGAGCAGTGATGTGAGTGGAGTTGAGAGTGCTCTAATGTGAGGGTGAGCAGTATGGGGCAATTGGGATGGACTATCCATGGAAGTGGGTAGAGATCTGGAAAAAATAACAGGTGAACTCTGGGGATTTATATGTCTGAGGTTGAAAAAACAATGGTCGGAATGTTCTGTTGGCAAGTATGGCAAGGTGGATCACTAGTGCAAGACTGGTGGTAGGGGAATATGTTTAAAGGGTGTACCTGAGGCATGCTTCTATAGAATATAAATGTGTTCATCTTTTCATAAGGTGTTATCTCAGTAGGTGGAGACCCATACAATAAACAGGAAAATATTAAACTCCCATCCTGGTGAGACCTGCTACATTCTCAAATAGAGAGTAAGAAACTTTCAAGTGCATAGACAATGCCTAACAAAAGAAAACAGAGTAGTATGTCTAGACCCCCTTATTAATGTATATAACTATGAACCTTATTCTTCAAAAATTGAAACTTGATCATTGCCATAGGTTCTGAGAGGAGATGAAGGGAATAATGGGTGGAACATGGGGCATTTGGAAGTCATTGGAATTGTTCTGCATGATCTTGCAATGAAGGATGCAGGCCATTATACATTTTGTCAAAACCTATAAAAGTTCATTGTACAAAATGTAAACCATAATATAAACTATTTATCATGGTGTTAACAATACTTCAATATTTGTTCATCAGTAGTAACAAATGTACCATACTGATGTAGGATGTTAATGGTATGGGTGGATGTGGAACTAGGGATTGGGGCATATGGGTATCCCCTATATTTTCCATATGACTTTTCTGTAGCCTAAATATTATCTGAAAATAAAGTGAAAAAATATATTTACAAACATACCGAAGAAATTATGAATATAGAAAAAATATAACAGATCTTACAATGATGAAAGTCACAATAAAAAGGTATTTTATTTTTTATCTTAATATTATTATTAATTTTGGCTTGTTTGGGGGGAGATTTTTGATTGCAGAAGTGTTACAACTGTGCCAGGGGAGGATGACTAGTGTGGAGCATTGATGGTGGTAGGATATGTTGGGAGGGGTGCACCTGGGGAGTGCATCTATGGATTATAAATGTATTAATGTGGTCATGGGGTAATTTCATGATGGGTGAAGACCCACACAATAACTGATGGAATATTGAATTCCCTACATGGGAGTCTTGCTACCTTGTCTAAATGAGGGGCAAGAATCTCTACAGCACGAGGGTAGTTCCTAAGGCAGGAGAACAGACCAATATCCCAGGCCCTTGATATTGATGCATATGCTTATGGACCTATTTCTTGTAAAATTCAAACTTAGCCTGGTATTATATATTGCCTAAGAGTTACCTCCTGAAAGCCTTCTGTGGCTCAAATGTGACCTCTCTCTAAGCCAAATTCAGCATATAATCTCACCACCTCCCCCCCAGCATGGGACATGTTACCTGAATCTCCCTGGCATGAAGGAATTATTATCAAGAAAAAGACCTTGTTCGAAACGGAAAAATATTAAACACAAATTAGTTTTTTATGGCTAAGAGATTTCATATCGAGTCTGGACTTCACTCCATAGTTAACACTTATGCATATTTCAGGAGGATCTCCCTGACTACCACAGTATTTTGGGAGAATGAAGAAGTGTAGAGGCAAAGTACATTGGAAGGAATAGAAGTCTTGATCAGCAAAAGAGCAAATTTTCCTCTGTAACAGGAAGGGAAGAAATAATCTCCTGAATGTAAGAAGAAAACTTCAAAATATCTTTATTTTATATTGTCTTCATCCATATACTAAGAAGATTAGCCAAGAATTGGCAAAGGTTTTCCATGGTAAGCACTCATAACTCTAAGTTTCATAGAACCCCTAAGGAAAGGTAGTTTTCTCAGGGATAAAACTACAAAATATTCCAAAGTTCTAATAAATAAACAAATGGAAGTTTCTAATTATCTAGCAAATATTGTGTGTCTTTTGTTGAAAAAAAAAAAAGACATCCCTGGCAATATCTTTGGAGAGATGAGGGAGAAACCAATGCATTGTGAGTTAGATCAGTCACCTGGAACTTCAGCTCTCAACCCTCAACTCTTTCACCTGCAGAGGTGTATAAAATTTGGAAAAATGTCTATTCTTTCTAAGAGTCAATTCCAAAGGGCCAAAACATCTACTATTTTTCTGTTCTTTGAATTTGTGTGCTTTATTGATGGCTAGGATAAAGCAATCAAGGGAGTATCCTCTTGTGTTCCTCTCAACCTCATATATTTGAAATAATTTATTTTTCTCTCTCCAGGCTTATTGCTGAGTTGGATTTAATCCTATTTCAATGAATATATGTGTGTGTGTATATATATTTGATAACAGTACAAATTCTGTGTTTTGCCTGCACACATAACAGTAAGAGAGAAGACTTTGTTCATTGATTGATTGATAGATGGATTAATATATTTGTCTAGAGCAGCTTCACAGAATATACATTCATGTCCATATTGGCCTTCTAAAGCTCCTGAAACATTTACAGTACATGCAACAGTCCTAATATTAAAGAGTGTCCAAAAGGGCTCTAAAGATTGAATGGGCCTAGCTTATATATTTTTCAAATATTTCTATATGGAAAATATCTATATAAGATAAAAACAAATTTTATAACTTGGGAAGGAAAATACTAGTAAACTATGGAGAAATGAAAGAGAGAAATAGTGAGAAAGGGAAGGTAGGGAGAGAGAGAAAAAGAGAGAGGAGATTAGTTACATGAAGTCTTCACAGTTCCTGAGAATGTCATCATTGTCAACCAAGGCTAAAATGAACATTTATTGAGAAAGACTAATGGATGCTTTCCCAAAAATTACTAGTTTTCTAGTTAATTTTATGGAAAGAGGTAAAAATGAAATGTCTAAATAATTTGGAGTTTCCCTTTCTTTAAAGTTTTTGTTAAAGTAGAAAGCTCTTACTTTCAAGTTATATGAAGAACCAGATTACACTGCAATTATTTTCCACGTGCTTCCAGATTTCTGCTTCAAGTTACAACATCACCACCACATTAAACTCAAGAGAATTTGGTTAAGCACCTTTATCTTCTGCATATCAGTATGTGTTCCTTTTGTGCAGTTACTGAGTCCTAGACTATGATGAAAAGTGTACTTGATATCCTATGTCTTTGGGAGTTATTTCCCAGAGAAGGACCAAGGCTTTTATTTTTTTTTTTAATTTAAAAAAAAATATTTTTCCTCATGTATTTTTTAATTTTTAAAAAATTTGTGGTCTCATGTTTCCTGGAATTTTATCTGTTACTGAGTCCTAAATTATAAAGATTTACTCTGAGAGTAATGTACATATGTTTCTGTGGAATGCCAACACAGCAATTCCATGTACAAAACTAAGTTTCCTATATTTCAAACACAATATGAATTCTATTTCTAAACATTCATGAGGGAAATATGTTTGTTTAGAATAACCAGGTAGGAGGATTGTGGGAAGATGACTCCAGGAAACAGTCTCACAACCAAAATAATTATTGAACTGGCTGGAAACATTTGAAACTCCAAAGACTCTGGAACTGTGTGTAGTATCCAGAGAGGAGCAAGAGGAAGACACTGGTAAATTGAGATACATACCAGTGAATTTTAGCCCCCCTGCAGTAATTACCATCAACTTTCTCCAGTCTTGTGGTGTGAAGTAGTAGAGACTGGAACTTGAGCTCCTGGCACAGCTTGCCAAAGGAAACATGTGACATAAACACCTAGATTTCCAAACTCTCTGGGTGTATGGTCTGTTCAGTGATTACTGTCTATGATCAGTTTGGCAGTAAGGCATTGTTTATGAATTCCAAAAATAGATATTGGATTATGTAAATTGCTCTGTACCTGGGTGTGATTAAATTATGATTAAGGCTTTGATTGGGCCACATCAATAACACATTGAGTGTCCACCCCTTTGGTAGTGGGTACTCACAGAGAAAACTGCATGACAAAGAAGAGAGTTGGAGTTTTGAGCAGGAACCCTTATGCAAGAGAAGTAAAAAGAGAAGCAGTTACATGAGGAAACAGAGAAGGCTCCATTAGACACAGCAGAGGCCATGGGAAGAGAGATGAGCTGTTTGCCTGACAGTTTGCAGCTGCAAAGACCAGAACCTTGAGTGCCCAAGTCTGGAAAGAAATGAACTTCAGGAGAAGGATGAGGCTTATGCCAGCCTACATCAGATTTTAGAAGAAGCTGGGGCCACAGGGCCTTCAGAGGAAGAGGGAGGCAGAACCCTTGCAGATATTGGCCACCATCTTGCTCCAACAAGATGCTACAGAATTTGTTGAGGGTAATAAATTATACTTTAAGGCCTTGTGACTGTAAAGTCCTAGCCCAAAATAAATACCCTTTATAAAAACCAACTGATTTCTGGTATTTTCCATCAGCACCCCTTTGGCTGACTAACACAGAATTTGGTACCAAGAGTGGGACCATGCTTTTGCAATTACTAAAATGCTGGAATGGTTTTATAAATGAGTAAGGGATGTTATCTGGAGGAATTCTGAGATGCTTGATAGAAAAGACCTACAGTGCTTTTAAGAGACTGTTGATAGTAGTATTGACTCTAAAAAGACTTTTTATGAGGCCTTAGAAATAAACACTGAAACTATTACTGGAAACTATAGGAAAGGTGATCTATGCTTTAAAGTTGCATAGAACTTAGGAAGATTATCTCCTGATGTTTTATGGAAGGGAGAATTAGAAAATGGTAATCCTGGACATTTAGCTGAAGAACTTTCCAAAGTAAACTCAAGGAATGTGGCTTGGCTTCGCCTTGCAACTTTTAGCAAAATGCTGGATGAGGGAAAGAAGCTGAGGACTGAATTTTTGGATGTACAACTCTCCTAAATCACTTCAAAGAATTTAAAGAAAATATGACTAAATAAATAAAAATATTATGAAGACACTGGGAGAGGATAAAGAACAATTTGAAATCCTGCAAAGAAATGTAACAGAACTTCCAGGAATGAAAGGCATGATGGATGAGATTAAAAATACACTACGGTCACATAAGAGCAGATTGACTTGTTTGAAGACAGCATTAGTTATTTCAAAGAGAGAATATATGAACTGCAAAAGAAAGGAGAACAGAAAGGAAAGAGAATGGCAAAAATGGAAAAGAGTCTCAGGAAATTGAATGACACTGTGAAATGCACAAACATATGTATTATTGGTTTTCCAGAAGGAAAAGTGAATGGAAAAGTGGCAGAAAGAATATTTGAGGAAATAATGACTGAAAACTTCCCAAACCTTATGAAGGACATAAATATCAATATCCAAGAAAGACAATGCACCCCAATCAGACTAAATCGGAATAGACCAACCAATACACACCTACTATTCAGAGTGACAAATATCAGAGATAAAAAGTGGATTCTGCTAGTAACAAGAGAAAAGCAAAGCATCGCATACAAGGGAAACTTGATAAGATAAAGTGCCAACCTGTCATCAGAAACCATGGAGATGAAAAGAAAGTGGTATGATGTTTTTAAGGTACCGAAAGCAAAAATCTGCCAGCCAAGAATTCTGTATCCGGCAAAGCTGTCCTTCACAAATAAGGGTGAGTTCAAATTCTTCACAGACAAAAACTAAATATGTTACCAAAAGACGATCTTTGCAAGAGATACTAAAGGGGATGCTGGAGCCTGAAAGGTAAAAACAAGGGCAAGAGATTTGGAGAAGAGCTTAAAAATGAAGATTATTAGGAAGTGTAAACTACAGTATAAGAAGACTGAGAATAAAATGATGTGACAACAGAGAACCAAAGGACAAAATGGATAATGTAAGTAATGCCTTTACAGTAATAACCCTGAATGTTAATGGATTGAACTCCCCAATCAAAAGACATAGATTGATAGAATGGATTTAAAAATATGAGCCTTCTATATGTTGTCTAAATAGACCCACCTCAGACTTAAGGACACAACCAGGTTAAAAGTGAAACGTTGGAAAAACGTATTCCATGCAGATAGTAACTAAAAAAGAGCTAGCATAGAGCACATGAATGTAAAATAATATTATAGCATATGAAATGTAATTATGCAGCACAATTGGCAAATATTCCCTGTGATCATTACTGTCTATTTTTTTTTATACAAAATTAACACTTGCTTTTAATTGAGGAGGACTGCAGAAGAAATATATTTTTGAATATTTCATTTTTCTTTAATCTTTCTTATTCATACTCTTTAATTAAAATGATCTAGCTGGATCCATAATGATTTAACATCACTACTGTTGAATAAGAATTGAGTTTTCTGCCTCAAAAACTTATGAGTTTGCAAATTGTTAAATGCTGTAATTCATTCCAATAAGATGTGAAGAATTCCCAGATAGGAATTTAGTTACCTAGAGAGAATTATGGCTTAAATGGAGATTAAATAACTAAACCAAGAATATATTTCATTCTTAGAGGTTATTATGTCCAATAGAGCTGCAATATAAAAATTATAATTAAGTAATAATTAATTTCTGGTATATTTGATTTTTTTTACATTTATAAAGGTTTGTTACTGTGCTATTTATATTTTATAATTGATTATATTAATTCTAACCTGGCCTTGCACACTTTTAAAAATTTGTGATATCTTTCAAATTTCTAATTATTTTATAATTTTACAATAAAAGATTTTTATTTATTTTTTTATTGTGGGTAAAAATCAAATTTTTCACAATACATACCAATATTTGTAAAATGATATATAAATATATATGCATATATGTGCATTTGCTTACATAAATGTTATATATATATATATTTTTTTAAGGTACTTAGATTACCTAAATATTACACAGAAATTACAGGAATTCCCATGTTCCCCACCTCCCACACCTCCCACAACATCCCACACAAACATCCTTCATCAGTGTGGAATATCACCCACAATGGATATACACATCCTGGGGCCTTGCCACCTAGCATAGACCACAGTTCACATCGTAGACCACACTCTCTCCCACACAGTTCTACATGGTATATGCTGATGTAAAATAGCTTACATCCTTGGCCACAATGCCCCTCAGGACAACCCCCAATTCCCAAAAAAGCACATATATTTCAACTGCCATTCCCCTCCCTGCCCCGAAAGCATCCAGCGGCCACCAGCTCCACCTCACTGTTATAATTTCTTCCATTGCCTGAATCACAACATGTCTACAAGAGAACACCATCAAGTCCACTCCAGTCCATAGCTCCTCCCCCAATCCTGAAGGGCCTGGGATGGTGATGTCCACTCCACCTCCAAGTGAGAGAGGACCTACCTCCCATGGATACAGTGGATGGGATTACAGTACCCACAGCTGCAGGCCCTCTCCGCTCCCTGGGATAGTCACTGCCCACCATCGTCTCCCCACCAGGTAACCTGGGTGAGCCCATTGAGCTGCAGGGTAGGAGCTGCAGCTACACTGAGATTCCAGGCACAGCTGGTACATAGGCAAGCCAGAGGCTCCAGTCTCTGGAAGTACATCTAAAAACTCCTGCATCACATAAAGGTCTGAATAGAAGGGACTGATGGACCATGTGCAAGGAGGACTCACCTAAGTCCAACTCTGTCACTCTCAGGAGCACAGATTCTAAAGTAGAGCCCACTGATAAGGTGTCAATCCCCAGGCTATCCCCCCCCATACAGGACCTGGGTGTCCCCAGAGTCCCCAGGAGCCCCTCTATGTGAGGTGATATCCACCCTGGTGTTCCAGAAGATCCCACTGAGTTGTGCCCAAGAATCACCTCTGGGATGACCACCCAACTCTCTCCAAAGTCTCTCAGCCACATGAACTCATTTCTCCCCACCTTTTCCCCCTTTTAGTCAAGATCTTTTTCCAGTCGTGTTGCCAGTTGGCACTTGGTATCAATCCCTCATTGCCAGGGAGACTCATCCCCATGAGCCATGTCCCACATTGGGGGGAAGGCAATGTATTCACATGCCAAACCTGGCCCAGAGAGAGGCAACACCTGAGCAAAAAGGAGGCTTCCAGGCGGCAAGCCTCAGGCACCCCACAACAGCAGGCCAAGCCCCAACCACAAGAGCAAAGACCCACAAGGCTTGTCTTCAACAACAAGAACCCATCCGTAGGCCATCCTTTCCTGCCAGACACTGCTCCCACACTCAAGGGACCACCACTGCTCCCCTGGAGAATGGGGCAGAACTCTCCAGACTGGGAATTCAGATTCCCTCATTTACTGAGTGATTGTCTACCCACGATGATCATGCCCCATCCCTTGATCATTTGAACAATTTTATATATCTTTAATGAATATTCAGATGAACTTACTCTCATGAATCTCCCATCCCAGACAACCCCAACCAATGATCCTCTGCAGCCCCCATTGTAACCCTTCTGTGATCTAAATCTTCCTTGAACATGAAGCCCATATAATAACCAAATATGATTAATGGGAAAAAGAAATAATAATGTTAAGCTTAAATGCAAGAGATAAATACAAGGAAACTCAGAAGAGAAAAAAAAATAAACTAAAAATAAAATATAATTAGTGGATTGGGACATTCAAAAAATGGGAAAAAAACAAAAAAATCCTTTTTAAAAACATTATTACTAGCCACAGAGACTGATGTCTTATCAGTGGGCTCTATTTTGGAATCTGTGCTCCTGAGAGTGACAGAATTGGACTCAAATAAGTCCTCCTTGCACATGGTTCACCAGTCCCTTCTATTCAAACCTATATGTGATGCTGGAGTTTTTAGGTATACTTCCAGAGACTGGAGCCTCCGGCCTACCTATGTGCCAAGTGTGCATGAAATCTCGGTGGAGCTGCAACTCCTACCCTATAGCTCAATGGACTCATCCAAGTCACCTGGTGAGGAGACAACGATGGGCAATGGCCATCCCAGGGAATGGTGAGGGCTTGCATCTGCAGGCAGGATCATCCCACCCACCATATCCATGAGATATAGGCCCTCTCTCACTTGGAGTTGGAGTGGACATCACCATCCCAGTCCCCTCAGGATTGGGGGAAGAACTATGGACTAGAGTGGACTTGATGGTATTCTCTTGTTCACATATGGTCATTCTAGCAATGGAAGAAATTGTAACAATGAGGTGGAGCCAGTGGCCTTGACACTTTTGGGGTAGGGAGGGGATGAGCAGTTGAAATACAGGGGCTTCTTTGGGAGTTAGAGGTTGTTCTGAGTACCGTTGTGGCAACGGATGTAGGCCATTTTAAATCAGCACACACCACTCAGAACTGAGTACGAGAGAGTGTGGTCTACAGTGTGAACTGGGGTCTATGGTTGGTGGCAAGGCTCCAGGATGTGTAAGTTCATTGAGGGTGGTGAGCCACACTTGTGGGAGATGTTTGTGTGGGAGGTGGTGGGAGGTGTGGAAGGTGGGCAACATGGGAATCCCAGTGGGTTCCATGCAATATTTTGGGTAATCTAAGCACCTCTTAAAATATATGTATATATATATATATAACATTTTTGTAAGCAAAAAAAAAAAAAAAAAACATTATTATTGAGGGTCGGATATGGCTCAACTGGTTGGGCGTCCGTCTCTCATATGGAGGGACTCGGGTTCAATCCCTGGGCCCTCCCGGTAAAAAAAAAAAAAAAAAAAAAAAAAATTATTATTTTTCCAATAAAATACTTTTAATAGCTTGAAAAAGTCCTGATATACATTTTGAGGAAATCATATGACATGGGACTATATCTCAATAAAACAGCTTAATAAACAAATAATGGTTCAAGAATAGCTAGAAATAACAGCTATGTACAGCAGGGGGCAAAGAGAGATTGAGAAGTAAGGAATTTTCTTGTTTGCTTTTTGTTTACTATTGTTATATTGAAATAATGAAAATGCTTTATTAATGATTAATCTGATGAACACACCAAATTTGATTATAACAAATACCTTTGATTTTGACTTTGAAAAAATAGTATGCTTTATTAGTATGTATCAATAAAATTGATTTGTTGAAAAAATATATTGGAAGCATATAACAGCAGATTTGAGGAGGCAGAAGAAAGGATATGTGAGCTTGAAGATGGAACCAGTGGCCACTGGATGCTTTTGGGGCAGGGAAGGGAAAAGCAGTTTTAACACAGGTGGTTTTTCAGGACTTGGGAATTATCGAGTGACATTACAATGACAGATATAGGCGATATTACATCAGCATATAACATGCAGAACTGTTTGGGAAAGACTGTAGTCTACAATGTGAACTATGGTCCATGCTTAATAGCAAAGCCCCAGGATGTGTATATCCATTGCAAGTGATGTGCCACAATAATGAAAGATGTTTATGTGGGATGTTATGGGAGGTGTGGGAGGTGGGGAACATGGGAACACCTGTAATTTTTGTGTAACATTTATGTAATCTAAGCATCTTTTAAAATATAAAAAATAAATAAATAAAAATAAGAAAAGTAAACATGTAAAAAACCTATGAAAAGAATGGAAAAAAATTGAACAGGGTCTCAGGGAACTAAATGAGAGGAAGAGAAATGCAAACATGCATGTCATGGGTGCCCCAGTAGGAGAAGAGAAGGGAAAATGCACAGAAGGAATATTTGAAGAAATAAAGATAGAAAATTTCCCAACCCTATTGGAGGATATAGATGTCTGTGTCCAAGAAGCACAACATACTCCCATCAAATAAAACCCAATAAACCCACTCCAAAACACATACTAATCAGTATGCAAAAGTCAAAGAGAAAATTCTGAAAACAGCAAGAGAAAAGTGGTGGATAACATACAAAGGATAAAAAATAAGATTAAGTGCTGATTTCTCATCAGAAACAGAGGAGGAAGAAGGCAGCAGTTTGAGATATTTAAGAAACTGTGAGAGAAAAATTGCCACTCAAGAATCTTATATCCATCCTGGCCCTGGTGCGGGGTGCGTGCACAGTCCAGCTGGTCCCCATGCACCTCCCGTAGGCTCTTGGGGCTGTAATCCTGAAGCTCCTGGTCACAGTCGGTGCTTTCCGGTGGTTCCTAGAAGGCAGGCTGGGCAGCCCCTACATGGCATTCACAGCTATAAATTGGTGTCTGAGAATCACCTTCGCTGTATCCCGTAAATTATGGTTGGGCACTGAATCTGAGCAGAGTTGCAAAACCTACTCTCCAATTCATGAGACTTGCCTAGGACAACTAACAAAAGGATGAATATGGAAAATGCCATTCCAAAGAAGAGAAAGTATCTACAGTTTTATACAGGACAGTTCATACATCTGCCACGTGGGGTGAAAGGTCCCTCTCAATCAGAAGCAGAGTGGGCATCACCATCTTTCAATCCTCAAGATTGAGGAATGAACAAATATAAGCTGCAAATGCAACTATGGACTAAAGTAAGCTTATTGTTATTCTACCAATGGAAGAGCTTGTAAGATTGATATTAATGCAGTGATCACCAGAGGTTATGAAGGGAGGGAGAGGGAAGAATAGTTTAAACATGGGGCATTGTTGGAACATTGGAAGTTTTCTGAATGACACTTCAATGACAGATATAGGCCATTATACATTTTGTCAAAACATATAAAACTGTGTGGAACAAAGTGTAAACTATAATGTAAAATATTGTCCATGGGTAGTAGAAATTCTTCAATATATGTTCAATAATTGTAACAAATTCACCACACTAATGAAAGATGTTAATGGGGAGATGTGTGGGAGGGAAAGTTGTGCAGCATATAGGAATCCCATTATAATTTCCCTTTATCATTTATGTGCTATAAAGCTTCTTTAAAAAATTCATGAGGCAAACAATGGAAAAAATAAGGGGAGAAATAGATGCCTTTACAATTATAGTGGGGACTTTAATACACCATTATTACCACTAGACAGAATGTATCAAAAGAGGGTTAGTAAAGAAAGGAGACATTGAATGATATGTAAGAGGATCTAGACTTAATAAACATATACAGAATATTACACCTAAATACAGCAAGATAAATATTCTTCTCAAGTGCACATTGATCATTCTCCAGGATACCCCTTGCTAGGTCACAAATCAAGTCTCAAAAATTTTAGAAAGATTGAAATTATGCAAAGTAATTTCTCTAACCACAAGAAAATGAACCTGGAAATTAATGGTAGTCACAGAACCAGAAGAGGAACAAAGATATGGAAGTTAAAAAACACATTCTTAAACAGTGGATGAAAATTGTGTCAAAGTAGGAAGGCAGAGCCCAACTCTCTCTCAAAAAAAGCACCCCCAAAGCTAACATCATCTTCAATGGTGAAATCCTAAAAACCTTCCCTCTGAGATCTCTCACAAAAAAGAACAGAGAAAGGGCAAACACCTATCTGAGGGTGCTGCCATGGTGATACACAGAATGGGAAAGTCTTACACATCATCCAGGAGGGAAATAGACAGATAAAAAAGCTAAAGGAAAATGATGAGTTACTCACCCCTGTGGCTGGAAATGGCACATACACCTCAACCTCAAAGCAAATGTATTCAGTAAAGCCCTTACTCAATGCAACCAACTGAGTGGGAGGGAACATTCCCTTAGAGGAAGCCAAAAATTCTCCATCCAACAAAGCTGACACTTAAAATTGAGAGAGATTTCAAAATATTCACAGATAAACAGAAATTAAGAGAATTTGTCAAAAACCATCCTGCCCTTCAAGAAATATTAAAGGGAGATCTGTAGTTTGAAAGGAAAAAACAGGAAAGAAGGGGTTGGAGGAGAGTGTAGGAAAGATTATTATTAAGAATAAATAAAAAGATAAAAAGAGAAATAAAAACAGCATATGGCACACAAAAACCTAAAGAAAATATGGCAAAGTAATGCCTTGACAGTAATAACATTGAATGTTAATGGATTAAACTATTCAATCAAGAGACACAGAGTAGCAGAGTGGATAAAGAAACATGAACCATCTATATACTGTGTACAAGGAACTCACATTAGACCAAGGGATGCAAGAATGTTGAAAGTAGTGAGTTAGAATACAATTTTACCTGAAAACAATAACCAAAAAAGAGTGGGAGTAGCCATACTAATATCAGTAAAAATAGACTTTAAATGCAAAACTATGGTAAGAGTTAAAGAAGGAAACTATAACTTAATAAACACAGTAATTTATCTTGAAGAAAGAACAATAATAAACATTTATGCACCTAAAAAAAAAAAAAAAAAAGAATCTTATATCCAGCAAGATTGCATTTCAAAAATGAAGGCAAGTTTAGAATATTCATATATGAAGAGAAACTGAGAGAATTTGTAACCAAGTGACTGGCTTTGCAGGAAATCCTAAAGGGAATGCTGTAGCCTGAAAAGAAGAAAACATTAGAGAGAGGCTTGGAAGATATTCTAAAATTAAGATTATATCAGTAAAAGTAACTAAAATTCTATAAAGAATGGTAAAATTAAAATATGACAGATAAAACCCAAAGGTCAAAACAGGTAAAATAATAACTGCCTTTACACTAGTAACATTAAATATTAATTGATTGAACTCCTCAATCAAAAGAGACAGACTGAGAGAATGGGTAAGAAAATATGAGCCAACTATATGCTGTCTTCAAGAGACTCACCTTAGACCTAAGTACACCAATAGACTGAAAGTAAAAGGCTGGAAAAAGGTGTACCACACATGCAGTAACCAGAAAAAAAAAAAAAAAAGTTGGAGTAGCTCTACTTATATCTGATGAAATAGACTATAAAAGCAAAAGTGTTATTAAAGACCAGGAAGGATACTATATATTAATAAAAAGGGCAATTCACTAGGAAGAAATAATCATAAATGTATATGCACCTAACCAGGATGCCCCAACGTACTTGAGGCAAACACTGGCAAACCTGAAGGAAGAAGTAGATATATCTAAAGTAATAGTTGTACACTTCAATACAGCTCTCTCAGCATTGAAAAGAATACCTGGGCAGAGGATCAAAAAAGAAACAGAGAGTTTGAATATTATGATAATTAGACTAAATCTAATAGGCATATACAGAAAATTGCATCCCCAAACAGCAGGATATACTTTCTTCTCAAGTTCTCATGGATCTTTCTCCAGGATAGACTATATTTTGGATTATAAAGCAGATCTCAATAAATTCAACAAGTTGGAAATTATAAACAGCACTTTCTTTGATTATAATGGAATAAAGTTGGAAATCAACAAGAGGTGGAAAAAGGGAAAATTCACTAATATATGGAGATTAAACCACACACTTTTAAATAATCAGTGGATCAAAGAAGAAATTGCAACAGAAATCAATACATATCTTGAGACAAATGAGAGCACAACAAATGAGAACCTATAAGACACAGCAAAAGCAGTGCTTAGAGGGAAATTTAAAGCTCTAAATGCTTACATTATAAAACAAGAAAAAGCTAAAATCAATTACCTATCTACACAGCTGGAGGAACTAGAAAAATAATAACAAACTATTCCCCAAATAAGTAAAATGTATGAAAAAAAAAAAAAAAGGTCAGAGCAGAAATAAATGAAATTGGGAAAAAAATCAATGCAAAGAATTAACAAAACTGAAAGTTGGTTCTTTGAGAAGAATTAAAAAACCATCAAACCCTTAGCTAGACTGACAAAGGAAAAAAGAGAAGATGCAAATAAATAAAATTGAAAAAATTAAAATGGGGATATTACTACTGATAGCACAGAAATAAAAGATATCATAAGCGGATAATATGAACAACTGTATGCCAAAAAAAAAAAAAAAAAAAAAAAAAAAAAACTGAAAATGTAGGCAAAGTTGAAAAATCCCTAGGAATGTACAAGCAACCTACACTGACCCTTCATAAACAAGAATTCAACAAACAAATCACAAGTCAAGAGATTGAAATAGTCACCAAATAACTCCCCAAAATGAAAAGCCTGGGATCAAATGCTTTCATATGTGAGTTCTACCAAGCATTCAAAGAAGATTTGATACCAATTTTACTCTAGCTGTTCCAAAATATTTAACAAGAAAGAATGTTAAGGACCTGATTCTATGAAGCCATTATCACTCTAATACCAAAGCTAGGTAAAGATGTAACAAAAAATAAAAATAAAAAAAATAAAAATTACAGACCCATTTCCCTAATGAATATGGGTGCAGAAATCCTCAAAAATACTTGCTAATTGAACCAAACAAATAATTAAAATAATTATTCATCATGATCAAGTGGGTTTTATACTAGGCGTGCAAGGCTGATTCAACCCAAGAAAATGAATCAATATAATACAACACATTAATAAATCAAAGAAGAAAAATCACATGATTCTATCAACTGATATAGAAAAATCATTTGAAAAAATGCAGCTTCCTTTCTTGATAAAAATAGTACAAATATATGAATTGAAGATAACTTTCTCAACATAATGAAGGCTATAAATGAAAAACCCACAACTAACATTTTATTAAAAAGTCAAAAGGCTGAGTTTTCCCATTGAAATCAGGGACAAAACAAGGATGCCCACTGTCACCCTTGTTGTTCAATATAGTGCTAGAATTTCTAGCTAGAACAATGAAGCAAGAAAAAAAAGAAATGAAAGGCATCCAAATCTGAAAGGAAGAAATAAAACTTTCAGTATCCACAGATGATATGATCCCATACCTAGAAAGTCCCAAAAAACTACAAGCAAGCTGTAGAGTTGATAAACGATTTTAATAATGTCAGGATACCAGATCAATACACAAATATCAATAGCATTTGTATACACTAGTAATGCACAATCTGAAGAGGAGTTCAGGAAAATAATTCCATTTACAATAGGGACTAAAAGAATCAAATTTAGAAATAAATTTAATTAAGTATGTAAAGCACTTGTATTCAGAAATCTACAATGAATTGCTAAAGGAAATTTTTAAAAATACCTAAAGAATTGGAAGAGTATCCCATGCTTATGGATTGGAAAAGAAAATATCATTAAGATATCAAATCTATGCAAATTAATATAAGATTCAATGAAATCCCAATAAAATTTCCACCATTGGTCTTTAAACAAATTGAAAACACATTTTCAAGTTTATTTGGAAGGGTAAGGGTCTCCAAATATGCAGAAACATCTTAAGAAGGAAGAGTGAAGTTTGGAGGACTTTCCTTTATGAACTTAAAGCCATATGACCTAGCTACAGTGTTAAAAACAGCATGGTACTGGAACAAAGATAGGCACATAGACCAATGGAACAGAATTTATGTTTCAGAAGCAGAACCTCACATCCATGATCAAGTGATTTTTGAGAAGTCTGTCAAACTGACACAGGTGGGTAAGACAAGTCTATTCAAGAAATGGTGTTGGGAGAACTGGATATCCATAGCCAAAAGAAAGAAAGAGGACCTCTATCTCACACCTTAAACAAAAATTAACTCAAAGTGGATCAAAGACCTAAATAAAAAGCTAGAATCATAAAGTTTCTAGAAGAAAATATAGGAAAACCTCTTCAATACCTGTCATTAGGTGGTGTCTTCTTACCCTTTACACTGAAAGCACGAGCAATGAAATAAAACATGAATAAATGGGATCTCTTCAAACATAAACACTTTTCTGATTCAAAGGACATCATCAAGATGGTGAAAGAGAGCTCACTCAATGGGAAAAAATACTTAGAAATCACATATCCAATAAGGGTTTGATTTCCATTCTATATAAAGAGATCATACAACTCAACAATAAAAGAGCAAGAAAAGAGTTTTTAAAATGGGTTAAAGAATTATTTAGACATTTCTTCAAAAAGGACATGCAAATGGCCTAAAAGCACATTATCATTATCATTATCATTATCACTATCTATTAGGGAAATGAAAATCAAAAGAACAAGGAGATATTGTCTCACACCACATAGAATTTTTTTAATAAGTAGAAAACAGTAAGTGCTGCAGAGGATATGGAGAAATAGGTAAACTCCTTCATTGTTGGTGAGATTGCAAAATGTTGCAGCCTCTGTGGAAGACAGTTTGGTAGTTCCTTAGGAAGCTAAATATCTAACTGCCATATATTCCAGAAATTCTTTTACTAGGAACATTTCCAGAAGAACTGAAAATGGTGCCTTGAACACACAATTGCACACCAATGTTTACAACAGTGTTATTCAAAATGGAAACAATCCCAGTGTCCATCAACCAATGAATGGTAAAACAAAAATGTATATACATATAAAGGAATATAATGCTGCAATAAGAAAAAAATGAAACTGGGACACTTATGATAACATGGATGAATATTTAAAACACTATGCTAAGTGAAATAAGCGAGACACAAAAAACACAAATACTGCATGTTCTCACTAATATGCTCTAAATACCAAAAGTAAGTGTATAGACTTAAAACCTAGAGTATAGGTTATTAGGAGGTAAGAGGGGGGTTGAGAAGGACTACTGAAGCTTAATGTATGTTGAGGTTTAATTAACTTGACTGCGAATGCATGGAAATGGTCAGAGTTGATGTTCACATTATAGTGAATAGCAGCTTGTTTATAAATGGGGATGTGGCTGAAAAGATTAGTCTAGGGGTGTAAATAACAATTGAAAGAAAACTAGAGAATAATCTAGGGACTGAATAACACAGTGAACCCTGAGGTGAATGAGAATTGTGGTAAATAGTAAAAATTCAAGAATGCCTTCTGTGAACTAGAACGCATATACATAATTCATGCAGGTTGGTAGGAATGTGGATAAGCATGGAAAAGTACAATTAAAGTAATCTATGGACTACACTTAACAGCAGTAATATTCTTCCATCAATGCCAAATATGTACTGTGTTAATCATAGTGGGGAATGGAAAAAATATGCTAAGTGTACACTATTGTCTATAGTTAGTGGTAATAGTCTGATGATAATATCTCACAATCTGCAACAAATGTTTCACAATGGTGCAATGTGTTTTTGAAGGGTTGTTGTATGGACATTCTAAACATATACATGATTTTTGTAATTTCACAACTTTTGTAATAAAAATGTATATTGTTTAAATCAAAGAAGAAGCTCCAGTGCCTGTGCTGGAGCCTTCCACAAACACTCCAAAATATGTGGTGTAAATGTGAGACTACAGTCCTGTTCCAGGAGACTCTGTAATACTGATGCTGAGAAACACAGTAAATGAAGAGAACAATTCCCTAGAGGATTTCAGCAGCAGATTGGAGATTGCAGAAGAATCAGTAATCTTGAAGACAAGACAAATAAATGGAGTTAGGCTGAGGAGTAGAAAGGTAAAAGAATACACACACATACACACACACACACAAGATTCTAATAGACCTGTGGACACCATCAAGCACACCACTGTATACATTATAGGAGTCTCAGGAAGGAAAGAAAGAGATAAAAGGGCAGAAGGAATATTCAAAGAAATAATAGCAGAAAATGTTCCAAATATAATGAAAGACATGAATATGCATATTCAAGAAACCCAAGAAACCCCAAAGAGTATAAACTAAAAGAACTACACAGACATGTAATAATCAAATCATTCAATGCCAAGTACAAAGAATTCTGAAAGCTGCAACAGAAAAAAATTGTGTAAAAAGTTAATTGCTTATTTATCAACAGAAACCATGAAGGCAATAAGGCAATGGTGCTGGATATTTAAATATTTGCTGAAAGAAAATAATTGCCAACAAAATTTTATATATCACAAGACTCTTCCAAAAATAGGGGAGAATCAAGACATTCCCAAACAAAGGCTAAGGGAGTTAGTAACCACTAGACCTATCCTACAATCATTACCATAGAACTTCCCTACTGTTTCTAACAATGGACCACTTCAATCATGGAAGGGAGAACAATTTGTTCAAACTAGAATAGACACATATTCTGCATGTGTTTTTTTTTTGTTGTTGTTTTGTTTTTTGCCTTCCCTGCACTCAATGCTCCTTCCAAAACTACCATAAGTTACTGAATGCTTTAATCACCACCCAGCATTCCATGAAGCATTACTTCTGATCAAGAAACCTACTTCACAACAAATGTGTGAGAATGTGCACATGGTCATGGAATTCATTGGTCTTACCATGTTCCCCTCAATCCTGAAACAGTTAGATTGATAGAACAATGCAATGGCCTTTTGAAGACTCAATTATGGCACTAATTAGGTGACAATAACTTGCAGGTCTGGAGATGGATACACATATACAGGAAGCACAGCACACCCCAAACAGTATAAATCCCAACAGGCCTACCCCAAGACATATACTTGTCAAAGTGTCCAAAGTCTGAGAGAAAGAGAAAATACTGAAGGCAGCAAGAGAAAAGAGAGCCATCATATACAAGGGAAGCTCAATAAGATGAAGTTATGATTTCCCATCTGAAATGATGGGGGCAAGAAGGCAGTGGCATGACATAGTTAAGGTGCTAAAAGAAAAAAACCATCCAGCCAAGAATTATCTAACCAGCAAAACTGGCATTAAAAAAATCATGGAGATTTCAAAATATTCACAGATAAACAGAAATTAAGAGAGAATGTCAATAGGCAACCTGCCTTTGAAGAAATATTAAAGGTTGTTTTGCAGGTTGAAAGTAAACAACAGGAGAAAGAGAGTTGGAGGAGAGTGTAAAAACAAATAAAATGACAAAAAGAAAATGAAAGCAACATATGACATACATAAACCTAAAGAAAATATGGCTAATGTAAATAATTTCTTAAGAGTAATAACACTGCATGTTAATAGATTAAATAGTCAAGAGACACATATTGGCAGAATGGATAAGGAAACATGAGCCACCTATATGCTGTCTACAAGAAACCCAACTTAGACCCAGGGATTCAAGAAGACTGAAAGTGAATGGCCAAAAAATACTCTTACAAGCAAGTAATAACCAAAAAAAAAGGGTGGGAGTAGATTTGCTAATATCAGGAAAAATAAATCTTAAATGAAAAAAACATTGTAAGAGACAAAGATGGACACTATATTAGTAAAAGGGGTAATCTTTCAAGAAGAAAGAAAAATCATAAACATTCATGCACCTAAGCAAGGTGCCTCAAAATACATGAGGCAAACACTGGAAAAACTAAATAGAGAAATAGATTCTTCTATAATTACAGTTTGGGGATTTAGTTCACCATTATCTCCATTAGACAAAACATCTTGAATGAAAATCAATAAAGGAACAAAGACCATGAAAAATACACAATGGATCTGAAACAAATAGACATAAACAGAACACTACACCCAAATACAGCAGGGAATATATTCTTCTCGAGTGCATATGGGTTATTCTCTGAGGTAGACCATATGCTAGGCCACAGAAAACTTCTCAAAGAACTCAGAAAGATTAAAATCATACAAAGTAATTTCTCTGACCACAATGGAATGAAGCTGGAAATCAGTAAAGGCCAGTGTACCAGACTAGGCACAAAGATATGGAAGTTAAACAAAACACTCTTAGACAAACAGTGGGTCAAGGAGGAATTCTCAAATGAAGTCAGTAATTACCCTGAAACAAAAGAAACTGACAATACAACATATCAAAACCTATGGGATGCAGCAAAAGCTGTAATGAGGGGGAAATCCATAGCCATAAATGCATATATCAAAAAGGAAGAAAGAGCTAAAATCGAAGACCTAACTGACACCAGGAGGAATTACTAAAAGAACAAAAAACTAACCCCAAAGGAAGTAGAAAGAAGGAAATAACAAAGAATAGAGTGGAACTAAATGAAATAGAAAAGAAGAAAGCACTAGAAAAAAACAAACAAAACCAAAAACTGGTTCTTTGAGAAGAACAACAAAATTGACAAAACCTTACATAGACTACCAAAGGAAAAAAGGGAGAAGATGCAAATACACAAAATAAAAATGAGGAAGGAGATATCACCACTGACTGCACAGTAATAAAGAGTATCCTAAGAGGATACTTTGAAAAATTATATACCAAGCAGGACAATTTAGAGGAAATAGACAAATTCTAGAAACACACAAGCAGCCTATAATGAAGAAAGAATAAATTGATGTAATCAACAGATCAATCACAAGAGACTGAATTTGTCATAAAAAACTTCACAACAAAGAAGTGTTCAGGACCAGACGCCTTCACAGGTTAATTCCACCAAACATTACAGAAAGAACTAACACCAATTCTGCCTAAACTTTTCCAAAAATAGAAGTAGGAAGAACATTACCTAACTCATTCTATGATGCCAACATTACCCTATTACCAAAGTCAAGTAAATATGCCACAAAAAAGGAAAAATTACAGACCAATCTCTCTAATGAACCCAGATGTTAATATTCTCAACAAAATATTTGCTAATCATATTCAACACCACATGAAATGAATTATAAACTATGACCGAGTGGGTTTCATCCCGGGTATGCAAGGATGGTTCAGCATAAGATAATCAATCAATATAATTCACCACATAATCAGATAAAAAGAATAAAAACACATGATCATCTCTATAGATGCAGAAAATTCATTTGACAAATTACAACACAATTCCTGATAAAAATACTGTAAAATATAGTAATAAAAGGAAACTTTCTGAATACAATAAAGAATATATATGGAAAACCAACAGCTAACATCATATACAATGGTGAAATCCTAAAAGATTTCCCTCTGAGATCAGGAACAAGACGAGGATGTCCACTATCATAGCTCCTATTTAACATTGTGTTAGAAGTTCTTACTTGAGCACTGAGGCAAGAACAAGACATAAAGTGCATCCAAATTGGAAAGGAAGAAGTAAAAAATTCACTATTTACAGATGACATGATCCTATATGTAGAAAGCCCTGAGAAATGCACAAAAAAGCTTCTAGAAATTATGAATGAGTTCAATATAGTTGCAGATTATAAGATCAATGTGCTAAAGTCAGTAACATTTCTGTACATCAATAATGAGCAATCTGAGTTGGAAATTTAAAAAAAAATACCACTTACAATAGTAATTTTAAAAATCATATACATAGGAATAAATTCAATTAAAGATGTGAATGACTTATACACAGAAATCTACACAACACTGTTAAAGGATATCAAAGATTTAAAGAAATGGAATATTATTCCTTGTTCATGGACAGAAAGACTAAATATCATTAAGAAGTCTATCCTACCCAACCTAATATATAGATTTAATGCAAACCCAATAAAAGTCAACAAAGAATTTTTTACTGAATTGGGAAAATTAACTATGAAATTTATTTGCAGGGGCAAGAAGCCCCCATAGCCAAAGTCATATTGAAAAGAAAAATTAAATTTGAGGAATCACACTACCTGACTTTAAAACATACTACAAACCTACAGTGGTAAAAAGTGCATGTTATTGTCACAAGGATAGACATACTAAACAAAGGAACCAAAATGAAAAGTCTGATATAGATCCTCACATATACAGTCATCTGATATTTGACAAGGCCACCAAGTCCAATGAACTAGGAGAGAAGGGCCTCTTCAACAAATGATGCTTGGAGAACTGAATGTCCATTTCCAAAAGAATGAGAGGAAAACCATCTCACACCTTGTAGAAAAATCAATTCAAGGTAGATCAAAGATCTAAACATAAGAGCCAAGAACCTAAAGACCTTGGAAGATATTGTAGGGAAGCACTTACAGGACCTTGTAATATGAAATGGCTTCATGAACTTCACACTCAGAGCATGAGCAGTCAAAGAAAAAATAGATAAATGGGACCTCCTCAAAATTAAAACTGTTTGCACCTCAAAGTTTGTCAAGAAAGTGAAAAGACAGTTTACACAATGGGAGAATATATTTGGTAACAATATATCTGATAGGAGCCAAATATCCAGCATATATAAAGAAATACTATATCTTGAAAATAAAAAGCCAAACAACCCATTTAAAAAATGGGCAAATGATTTCAATAGACACCTCTCCAAAGAAGAAATCCAAATGGCTAAAAAGCACATTAAAAGATTCTCAAAATCATTATCTATTAGTGAAATGCAAAGCAAAACTACAATGAGATACCTTCATATAACCCTTAGACTAGCAGCCATTAAAAAATCAGAGGACTACAAGTTTTGGAGAGGATGTGGAGGAATGTGAACCCTCATCCACTGCTGGTGGGAATTTAGAATGTTCAAGGAATGTGGAGGACAGCCTGGCAGCTCCTCAAAAAACTAAAGATCTGCCATATGACCTAGCAATTCCACTTCTGGGTATATACCAGGAAGAACTGAAAGCAAGAACACAAACAGATATATGCACGCCAATGTTCATAGCAACATCATTCACAATTGCCAATAGTTGGAATCAACCCAAATGCCCATCAACAGATGAATGGATAAAGAAAATGTGGTATACACATACAATGAATATTACTCAGCTGTAAGAAGGAGAACAGTATTAACACACAGGATAATATGGATGAATCTTGAGGACCTTATGTTGAATGAAGCAAGTGAGGCATTGAAGAAAAAAATATTACATGACTTCTATCATATGACTTAAGGAAATCTAGCTAACCCAAAGAGCTAGAGAATGGAAGATAGGTTTACAGTAAATAGAAAGGGAAAAGAAGATTTTTGAGCCAATGCCCATAAGGGTGAAAACTATGATAAGGTGGAAGTGAGTAGTTGGGCAGTGAAGAGATATGACAGGGGTTTAGGGGCAATATTGGGTTGGGAAGTGTAAGCTTGACAGGGGTGTAGGTTGGGGAGGATGTGTTGGAGAGTCCATTGAACTGGGGGGAGGGTTGGGGGAGGGAGCTGGAGAACACTGGTGATTGGTTGGTATGTGTGTGAAACTACAATGATGAGAAAACCCTTTTGGCAATATGAATAGGAAAGATTACTGGTTTAGAGTGTTGGATGGGTGGTATTTGGGACAGGCCAAACATGGGACTGTCTTTGAGAAAATGTGTGAGTGAGCATTTTGTCATCAATAAGGGAAGACCTACATAATGAGTGGAAAGGAGTGGGACTCCCACACTAAGGAGGCCTGAAATGTTCCTCAGAGGGGAGGATGTCTCTTGAGAGCATAGTTAGTTCCTAATAATGAAGGACAGAATAGTGTGTCAATCCCTTGGTGATGTAGCAAATATCTATGAACTTTGTCCTTCAAGGAGTGAAGCCTGGTGATCGCCATGGAACCTGAGAGGAGGGGGAGGGAAGAAAAGAATAGATGGAAGAGGGGGTATTTAGGGGCAATGGAAATGTTCTGCATAATCTTGCAATGGATAAAGACCCTGTTAAATGTCATCAAAATTTTATAAAAGTGTATAGTCTAAAACATAAATCATAATGTAAACCATTGACTATGATTAGTAGCTATGTTTCAATATTTGTACATCAGCTGTAACAAGTGTACAATCCACATATAAAATGGTTGTTAATAGGGAAGGGGAAAAAAGGGGATGAGGTTGGGTATATGGGAATCCCCTATATTCTGTATGTAACTTACTATGACCTAAAACCTCTTTGAAGACAAAAAAAAAAAAAAGGAAGATAATGGGGAAGAAATGGAAGAAAATGCCACTGTACATACAGGACAACAGATATTAGTGATGAAAGGTAAAACGTCAAAAATATTAAAATAAATTTCTTTTTTTATATTTTAATACCACATTTTTTACTTTATTTCGGTTTTAGTTTTTCTAAATTACAATGTATTTTATGTCTTCTGTTTAAAGCTATCATTATTATTTCATTTTCCTATAAATCAAATTTGGCAACATTCTTGGCTTCATTTGAGAAGAAATTTTGGATCACAGAAGGTTTACAACAATGGCAGAGGAGGATCAAAGGTGTTGGGTGTCAGTGATAGAGGATACTTGGGAGGAAGGTCACATAGACATACATTTAAGGTATGTAGATATGTTCAAATTTTCATGGGGCATTGCCACAGTGGGCACAGATTCACACAATATCTGAAAGATTGTTGAATATCCATCCTGGGGAGCTCTGCCACATTCTCTAATGGAACAGCAACAATCCCCCAAGTACAGGGGCAATGATAGTGAAGAAGAATGGCCCATTGATGGGCCCTTGATATTAATAGCTATGCTTATAAGCCTTTGCCTTTTGAATTAGCAACTTGTCCTAGTGTGGTAGGGTGCCTAAGTGTTACCTCCTGAGAGCCTCCTTGTTGCTCACATGTGGCATCTCTCTAAGTCAAACTCAGCTTGTCAATGCATTAGCTTCTCCTCAGCTAAGGACATGACTCCCATGTATGAGCCTCCCTGACACTGAGGGATTACTACCTAGCACTTGCTTCTGATGCGACTGGAAAAAGACCTTGAATAAAAGGGGGAAAGGAAAGACAAATGAGTTTATATGGCTAAGAGACTTCAAAATGATTCAGAAGGTCATCAGAGAAGTAACGCTTATGCACATCTCAGGAGGATCTCTTAGATGGCCAAAGTGGACATTACCCCAAACAATGGGTCTCCTGAGGGCTCTAGAGACACCCAGGTCCTCCAGTTTATGTGGATAGCTCCGAAGTTTGGTGCCTTGCCAGTAGGCCCTACTTTGGAGATTGTGCTCCTGAGTGTGACAGAGTTGGATTCAGATGTGAATTATCTACACATGCCTCTTCTGTCCCTTTTGTTTCAACCTACAGTTGGTGCTGGAGTTGGTAGATGTATGTCCAGGACTTGAATTTCTGGTCTGTTCATGTGCCAGCTGGGCCCTGAGCCTCAGCAGAGTTCAAACACCTACTCTCCAGTTCATTGGTCTTACCCAGGACAGCTGATGGGGAGGTGAAGATGGGCAGACACAACACAAAGGAACCAAAAGAGTCTACAACTGCAAGCAAGATAGTCCCATCCATCAGCCATATTGGATCAAAGTCTCTTCTCAATCAGAGGTGGAATAGGCATCACCATACCAGAATCCTCAGGATTAGGGCATAAAATATAGACTAGAGTAAACTTACTGGTGTTCTACTATAGACTTATTGTGATTCTAGCAATGGTATAAATTATATGATTGATGTGGAGACAGTGGCCACTAGAGGTGCTGAAGGCAGGGAGAGGGAAAAAGAGGTGTAATACAGGGGCATTTTTGAGAACTTGGAATTTATCTGGATGATATTGCAGTGCCAGCTACAGTCCATTATATATCCTGCCTTAGCCTATAGAATTGAGTGGAAGAGAGTGTAAACTGAAATGTAAACTATAGTCCATGCTTAGTGGCAATGATCCAAAATGTGTACATCAATTACAATGAGTGTATCACATTAAAGAAAGAAGTCGTTATTGCGGAGCTATTTGGTAGGTCTGGGGACTGGGGCATAAGGAAATCTCATATATAAATATATTTTTTTAAATTTATTGAAGTATATAACACAAACATAAACAGACATAACCATTAAGTGTGTAGTAATAGTTGTGAACTTAAAAATCAAACATACATAACATCATACAGGGCTGTCATACCTCACCCTACCACAAATACCTTGCATTGTTGTGAAACATTTTTAATAAATGATTTAAAAACATCCTCAAAATATTACTACTAACCAAATTATTGTCCCATAACCCACTCTATTATTATTATTAATATCATTTATGCATGAACATACATAAACAATAGATGTATAGTAAAAGCTGTGAACTTAAAGAGCAAATATTCATAACATCATACATGAGCCCCATACATCAATCCTCCACCAACACCTTGCATTTCCATGAGATATTTGCTACAAATTATGAAAGAATATTGTCAAAATCTTACTACTAATTATAATCTTTATCCTACATTTGGTGTATTTTTCCCCAACCCACCCTGTTATTATTTTTAAAATATATTTTTATGACAGAAGTTGTAAACTTACAAGACAATTATGCACATGTGCAGAATTCCCAAACAACATCCCTCTATTAACAGATCACACCATGGTGGAATATTTGTTACAGATTAGGAGATAATATCATCCAATTATTACAAGGTCCACAGTGTACATTTGGCACACATTTTCCTTACTCCCCCATTATCAACACAGTACATCTTTGGAATAGATGCAAGAATATTATATTATTACTGTAAACAAAACTCCATAGGTCACTCCAGCTGTATTTTTCCCATGCTTCTCCATATTCCCACCACCCTGCAATAGTGATGTACATCTGCTCTAGCTTAAAAAAGACACTTTCACATTTCTACCATCAGCCACTATTTTCATCCACCTCTGGGTTTAATGTGCTATTCACACTCTAGATAATTCTCTAGCTTTCTGTCAATTACCAGCTGTTACTCTGTGTTACCATCAACTCTGTACATTTCCACACTTTTACAGTAAAGCTAATTAAAATGTCTACATCATTAAATATCAGTAGTCCATCTGAATCCACTTCTTATCTCCTTTTAAGAATCCACCACCTACCACCAGGTCTTGAAGATATTTTCCTACATTTTCTTCTAGAAGCTTTATGATTCTTGTTTTTTATATCTAGGTTTTGGATTCATTTAGAGTTAATTTTTGTATAGGGTGTGATATAGGGGTCCTCTTTCCTTCTTTTGCTATGAATATCCAATTTTCTCAGCACCATTTGTTGAATGGACTTTTCTGTATAAGCTGGGTGGGTTTGACAGGCTATTCAGAAATCACTTGACCATAGAAGTGAAGGTCTGTTTTTTTAAGCATCAGTTCAGTTCCATTGGTTTATGTATCAGTCTTTATGCCAGTACTATGCTGTTTTCACCACTGTAGCTGGGTAATATGACTTAAAGTTCAGAAATGAGAGTCTTCCAACCTTGCTTTTCCTTTTTAAGATGTTTCTGGCTGTTCAGGATGCTTTTCATTTCCAAATAAATTTGATAGTCATGTTTTCCATTTATTTTAAAAATGCTGGATCATATTTTCTTATCCATTCTGCCAATCTGTGTCTTTTGATTGGTGAATTTAATCCATTAACATTCAGTGTTATTACTCGTAACGAATTTCTTACTTCAGTCATTTTTTCTTTGGGTTAATGTATGTCATATGTTGTTTTGTTTCTCTTTTTGAGTTTTCAGTTGTTTTTAAACTCTCCTCCAACTCTCTCTCCTTTGTTTTTTCCTTTCAATTTGTAGAGATTCCTTTAGTATTTCTTGAAGTGCTGGTTTCTTCTTGACATACTCTCTTAATTGCTGTTTATCTGTGAATATTTTGAACTCTCCATCATTTTTGAATGCCAATTTTGCTGGGTAGAGAATTCGTGGCTGGAAGTTTTTTTCTTTTAGTGTTTTGACTATGTCATACCACTGTCTTCTTGCCTCCATGGTTTCAGCTGAGAAATCAGCACTTAATCTTATTGTGCTTCCCTTGTATGTGATGGTTCTCTTTTCTCTTGCTGCCTTGAGTATTTTCTCTTTGTCTTGAGCATTGGACAGTTTGACAAGTATATGTCTTGGAGTTGGCCTGTTGGGATTTATACTATTGGGGTGCGCTGTGCTTCCTGGATCTGCACATCCATCTCTCTCAATAGAGTTGGGAAGTTTTCAGCCATAACTTCCTTCAACACTCCTTCTGTTCCCTTTCCCTTCTCTTCTCCTTCTGGGATGTCCATAATGCATATGTTTGTGCATCTTGCATTATCGGTTAATTCCCTGAGACCATACTGGATTTTTTCTATCTTTTTGTCTATCTTTTCTACAATCTCTTTGATTACAACTGTATTGTCTTCCATATCACTAATTCTTTCCTCTGCCTGTTCAATTCTGCTGCCATATGAGTCCAGCGTCTTTTTCATTTCTTGACTTGTGTCTTTGTTCGCCATCATATCCATTAC
>JAKSZT010054267.1:1424603-1497612 GCA_026826555.1 Tolypeutes matacus | reverse complement strand
CAGCAAAGTCACACACGGAGTGCCGGAGACTTCCAGATACCAAACCACCCCCGCTTCCCCACCCCATATTAACTCCCCCTCCTTTTTTTTTTGGTTGTTAGCATTGTTATAACTGTTATGGAGATAGCAAAATATAGCAACTAAACATTGTCAGTGATTTACAGTATAGTTTACAATTTAGATGACACAGTTTAATAATTTTGATGATATTTACCATGTCCTGTGTGCATTACTGAAAGGTAATGAAAAACCTTCCCCATGACCACCAAACAACCCATTAGATCTTGACTGTTCCCTTCTCCCCAGCCCCCCAGGGCCCGTGATACCCCCCTCTCCCAACCCATGGAATGTCAAGATTCACAGTTACATGCCCTGGGGATTTGAACCGCCCCTTCCTAATGTTGTATGTTTTAAAGTCAGATAGTGTGATACCTCCAACTTCATTTTTCTTTTTCACTGTGTCTTTGATGCTTCAGTTCCTCTTACCAATCCAAATAAATTTTGTAATTAGTTTTTCTAATTCATTAAAGAGTACAGTGTTGATTTTTATTGGGATTGCATTAAATCTGTAGATTAGTTTGGGTAGGATAGACATCTTGATGATGTTTAGATTTCCTATCCATAAGAAGGAAAGTTCTTCCATTTATTTAAGTCTTCTTTGATTTCCTTTAACAGTGTTGTGTACTTTTCTCTATATAAGATCTTTACATATTTAGTTAAATTTATTCCTAGGTATTTGATTCTTTTGATTACTATTGTAAATGGTATTTTTTCCTTGATTTCCTCCTCAGATTTGCTCATTATTTGTGTACAGAAAAGCTACTGATTTTTGAGCATTGATCTTATAGCCTTCGACATTACTAAACTCTTTTATAAGTTCTAGAAGCTGTGTTGTAGATTTCTCAGGGCTTTCTGCATATAGGAGCATGTCATCTGCAAATAACGAAATTTTTACTTCTTTTTTTCCAATTTGGATGTCTTTTATATCTTTTTCTTGCCTCAGTGCTCGAGCAAGTACTTCTAAGACAACGTAAAATAGGATTGTAAATGGAGGGCATCCTTATCTTGCTCCGGTTCTCAGAAGGAAGGGTTTTAGGATTTCACCATTAAAGATGATGTTAGCTTTGGGTTTTTCATATATATCCTTTATCATGTTCAAAAAGTTTCCTTCTATTCCTGTTGTTTGCAGTATTTTTATCAGGAAAGAGTGCTGAATTTTGTCAAATGCTTTTTTGTGTCTATAGATATAATCATGTGGTTTTTTGCTTTCAATCTGTTTATGTGGTGTTTCACATTGATTGATTTTCTTATGTTGAAACATCCTTGCATAACTTGGATGAAACCCACTTGGTCATGATGTAAAATTCTTTTGATATGTGGTTGAATGCAATTAGCAAGTATTTTGTTGAGGATTTTAGCATCTAGGTGCATTAGAGAAATTGGTCTGTAATTTTCCTTTCTTGTGGTATCTTTGTTTGGCTTTGTTATTACGGTAATGTTGGCATCATAGAATAGTTGGGCATGTTCCTTCTACTTCTATTTTTTAGCAGAGCTCAAACAGGATTGGTGTTTCTCTTTCTAGAATGTTTGGTAGGATTCAGCTGTGAATCTGTGTCCTTTGCTGTTCTTAGTTGATGACTAAGAAGAGATGACTGAGTCTATCTCTTTACTTGTAATTGGAATGTAGAGTTCATCAATTTCTTCTTTTGTCAATGTAGGCTGCCTGTGAGTTTCTAGGAATATGGCCATTTCCTCTAAATTATTATTCTTGTTGGCATATAATTTTTCATAGTATTCTCTTATGATACTGTTTATTTTTGTGGGGTCAGTGTTGTTATTCCCTTTCTCATTCCTTATTTTGTGTATTTGCATCAGCTCTCTCCTTTTTTTTTTTTTTTTTTTTTTGTTGTTGTTAGTCTGTCTAAGGATTTGTCAGTTTTATTGATCTTCTCAAAGGACCACCTTTTTGGTTTTGTTTATTTTTTCCCATACTTTCTTATTTTCTATTTCATTTAGTTCTGCTCTAATCTTTGTTATTTCCTTCTTTCTACTTCCTTTGTAGTTAGTTTGGTGTATTTTATCCAATTCCTCCTGCTGTGCTGTCAGGTCTTCCATTTTAACTTTTCCTTCTTTTTAATATTTCCACTTATGGCTATGAATTTCCCTCTCATTACAGCTTTGGCTGCACCCTATTGATTTGATATGTTGTGTTGTCATTTTCATTTCTTTCAAGGTAGTTACTGATTTCTTTTGCGATTTCCTCCTTGACTCACTGTTTTTCTAAGACTGTGTTGTTTAACTTCCATATCTTTGTGCATAATTTGGTTGTCTGGCCTTTAGTGATTTCCAATTTCATTCAATTGTGGTCAGAGAAATTACTTTGCATAATCTCAATCTTTATGAATTCACTGAGAGTTGTTCTTGGGACTAGTATGCAGTTTATCAGAGTATGATCAATGTGCACTCAATAAAAATGTATATACCACTATATTAGGGTGTAGCATTCTGTATATGTCTATTAGGTCCAGGTCTTGTAATGTTTTATTCAAAGTCTTTGTTTCTTTATTGATTCTCTGTCTATATGTTCTGTCAAATGTTTATAATGGTGCATTAAAGTTTCCCACTATAGTTATAGAGAGATTTATGTCTCCACTTATTTTTTCCAGTGTTTGTCCCATGTACTTTGAGGTGTCCTGATATGGTGCATAAATGTTTATGATTGTTCTCTCTTCTTGAAAGATTATCACTTTTACTAATATATAGTGTCCATCATTGTCTCTTACAATAATTTTGCTTTTAAAGTTTATTTTTTCCAATATTAATATTGCTACTCCCACACTCTTTTGGTTGCTGTTTGTTTGTAAAATTGTTTTCCAGACGTTCACTTTCAGCCTCTTTGAATCCCTGGGTCTAAGCTGGGTTTCTTGTAGACAACATATAATTGGGTAATCTTTCCTTATCCATTTTGCCAATCTGTGTCTCTTGATGGTGAGTTTAATCCATTAACATTCAGTGTTATTACTCTCAATGAATTTCTTAGATCAGCCATATTTTCTTTGGGTTTATGTATGGTATATATTGTTTTTATTTTTATTTTTTCTCATTTTAGTTGTTCTTACACTCTCCTCCAAATCTCTCTCTCCTGTTTTTCCATTTCAACCAGTAGAACATCCTTTAGCATTTCTTGAAGGACAGATTTCTTATTGGCATACTCACTTAATTTCTGTTTATTTGTGAATATTTTGAAATCTCCATCATTTTGAATGCCAGCTTTGCTAGATATAGAATTTGTGGCTACGTCATGCCACTATCTTCCTGACTCCATGGTTTCAGATGAGAAATCAGCAGTTAATCTTATTGAGATTCCCTTGTATATGATGACTCTCTTTTCTCTTGCTGCCTTGAGTATTTTCTCTTTGTCTTTAGCATTGGACATTTTGACAAGTATATGTCTTGTGATAGGCCTGTTAGGATTTTTACTGTTTGGGGTGCATTGTGTTTCCTGGACATGTATGTCCATCTCCCTCAATAGGTTTGGGAATTTTTCAGCCATTATTTCCTTCAGCACTCCTTCTGTTCCCTTTCCCTTCTCTTCTCCCTCTTGGATGCCTATAATGCATATGTTTGTGTGTTTTGTGTTGTCGGTTAAATCCCTAAGTCCCTGCTGGACTTTTTCTATCTTTTTGTCTATCGGTTGTACTATGTGTTTGATTTCCAATGCACTGTCTTCCACATCACTAACTCTTTCTTCTGCTTGTTCAAATCTGCTGTTAAATGATTCCATTGTCTTTTTGATTTCTTGGACTGTGCTATTCATCATCATCATAACAGTTATCTTTTTATGTATGTTTACAATTTCTTCAGTATGTTCTCCCAGCACCTTCTTAATATCCTTAATCTCTCTTCACTTCATTAAGTTGGTTCATGATATTTGTTTGGTCAGCTTTGATTAGTTGTTCGATGTTATGCATCTCTTCCTTGTTTTTAGTCTATTCATTGGACTGGTCCATGTCTTCCTGTTTCTCAGTATGGTTTGTAATTTTTTGTTGCCATTTGGTCATCATTTTATCTTGATAGGTTTATTCAGTTGATTAGCTTCTCTCTTTGCTCTAGAGTTTTATTTAGCTGGTTGTTCTGTGTGTGTGTTTAGTTTTCTCTTTGACACATTGTTCTTCTTTTTCTATTTCCTTGCTATTTTCTATGTTCCCAAAGAAACAAACAAACAACAACAACAAAAAAAAAAAAACAAAAAAAAAACAAGCACACAAGCAAGCAGTCAAAGAAAGCCAATGAAAAGCATTTCTTCTTGGGCCCTTGTGGAGCCTCTCAGTCTGCCTGGGTTCATCAAACAATTTCCCTACAGGCTTCTCTCTGCAGGTTTTGAGGCAGATTTTATCGAGTAAACTAATTTAAATTTTTTATAAGTAACCTCTTTTTTTTTTTTTTTTTTTAGGGAAATGAGGGACCCAAAAGAAATAAGGACAAAAATAATGTCTGTGTTTTCCCTGACCTATGGTTGCAGCTGGATGTTAGATGTCCTGGTGAATCACTTTTTTTAGAGGAGCCTGGAATCAATCTAGGGACCTCATATATTTAAGACAAATTTCTCCACTGAGCTAACTTACTAATTGGTTCAGAAAGCTATTTAGTCTATTTCCCCTGTGAAGGTTTTACTCTCCTTGGTAGAAGGATTCAGTAGGCTGTATGAGCACATCCCCCCTCCCCTCTCCTGGTCAGGTTGAGTTCCTTTTTGCAATTCAAATGGGACCCTGATGACTGACTTCACCTCAATGAAATGGTTTACAAACCCCTTCTAGACCAACCTTTCCTCCCAGGGGACCCTAAATAGGCTTGTAGGAACTTATTAAGCACTACACACTCCCTGACTCACTTAGGGAAATTGAAATTCTGATAATCCTCAGTGTGGAGCTATTAAATTGGCTGAGTCTGCCCTCTCTCAAGCCAAGCCTCTGTATCCCAGGGTGGTTAGGTAAATCAGGTTTCCTCAGATGATTCACTTCTCCCCTCAGCCAGGTTCCACTTCAAGCTGGCTGGTGTGATATACAACATGCTAAGAGGGCCCAGGCAATGAAACCCAAAAAGGAAACCCCTCTCCACCTTTTTCCAGAACACTCCCACTTTCAGAGAAGGCTCCCTATTACTGAGTTGCTGGCGGGAGTTGGGGCTCACCCTAGAACTTTGCCCTGAGACGGGCTTAGCCACCCATGTCCATGGTTTTCAGCTCGGGAAAAACCCATGGTTTTATATTGAGCAATCTATCTCCCTGTCCTGCTCCCTCCAGATTGATGTCCCAAAGGCTCTCACTGTTTGGATTCCCAGATCATCTCCTTGGGCAGAATCCTGTCCCCAATCAGCTGTCTTTTGTGAAAGAGATGGTGAGTGCCCACTTAAATTGAAGCCATCTTTCCTGTTTTGCCCTCATTTTTGAAAGGCATTCTTGCTGGATATAAGATTCTTGGCTGAAAGTTTTTCTTTTGCAGTATCTTAAATATATCATAGCACTGTCTACTTACCTCCATGGTTTCTGGTGAGAATTCAGGACTTAATCTTATTGGGTATCTCTTATAGGTTATTCATGGCTTTTCTTTTGCAGCTCTCAGAATTTTCTCTTTGTCTTTGATATTTGACATTCCTATTAGCATGTGTCTCAAAGTTGCTCTATTTGGATTTTTCAGATGGGAGTACATCATGCTACTTGGACATGAATATTTATGTCCTTCAACAGAGTTAGGAAATTTTCTACCATTATTTCTTCAAATATTCCTTCTGCCCCTTTTCCCTTTTTTTCTTCTTCTGGGACACCCATGACACATATATTTTCATGTCTCCTGCTGTCCTTTAATTCCCTGAGACCTTGTGCAATTTTTTCCAATCTTTTCTTCATCTGTTCTTTTGTATGTTCACTTTCAGAGGCCATTTCTTCAAGCTCACCAATCCTTTCTTCAGCCTCTCAAATTTGCTATTATATGATTCCAGTGTATTTTTAATTTCATTTATTGAAACTTTCATTCCCATAAGATCTGTTATTTTACTATGTATGCTTTAAAATTCTTCTTTGTGCTCATCCAATGTCTTCTCAATATCCTTAATTTCTTTAGCCATCTCATTGAACTTATTAAGGAAATTTGTTTGTACTTCTATGATTAGTTGTCTCAACTACTTTATGTCATTTGAAGGCTTATCTTGTTCCTTTACCTGGTCCATATCTTCCTGTTTCTTGGTGTGGATTGTTTTTCTTTGTTGATGTCTCGGCATCTGACTTAATAGAGAATTTATTCTGGGTGCAGTTTTTCTCTTTAGTTTAGGGATTCCTGTACTTTCCCCCTTGCTAGTTGTGAAAGATGTATTTGGTGCTATATGCTGTGGTAGCTCAAGCTACCCTCATTCCCAAGGACCAATGAAGCTTCTCCCAACTTTCTCCTTTGCCAGGGCTAGGGTCAGAGCCAGAATTGTGTGGAATAATGCAACTCATGGAGGTCTAGACTGTAATTGCCCAGAGAGTGATGAGGGTTCACACCCCTTTCTCCCCTGCCTGGGGCAGGGATGGAGCTGCAGGTGTGGGAAGCAATATATGCAGTGCATGTACAAGATGACCGCAGTTGCCCCAGTAGGATTCAGATTATTCAGTCTGTGCCAGCTAAATGTACCTGCAGTTACCTGAATTGGGTGGTGCAGTGTCTGTCAGCTTCATACCTGCTAGGGGTGGGGCAGAATCCTAGGCTAGGGTTCCAGGCCACTGTGGGTGAAAGAATCTGGTCTCTACCATTACTGTGATTTTCAGTCAGCCCATGTTCCCCTCATGCTGAAGGTGGAGTCAAAATTGTGTCTACTGGCCTCCTTCTCACTTGTAGAGGCTCAAACTTTAGCTGTTCTTAGGGTTGTACTTTAGCCAGCCTAATTTATTATCAGTAGCTGAAAACAGTAACCAAGCATCACTTCTTCCTCTGTTTTTGGGAAATTGAGATTCTAATTCTTGCTACAGAATAGCTCCTGGGGTGGCTTGCACTGCCAAAGTAGGATGATCACTGACCTCCTTGGCATGGCCTATAATTTCCCAGAGAGGCTGGTGCAGCTCACCCCAGCTTCCTCCCTCCCCAAGATGAGCCTGGGGCTTAGGCTAGAGTGGCAATCTGATCTAGATGGAAAAAAGCCAGTCACTACCAGCACTGTGATTTTCAGTCAGCCCCACTTACCCTCATGTCAGGTGTGGAGTTAAGATGGTGATCCCTGGCCTCTTTCTGACTTGGACAGGTTCAAACGTTAGCTGTTCTTAGGATTAAACTTTAGCCTGCCAAATTTACTAATCACTAGATGAAATTGGTGCCCAACCATCTCTTCCTCCCCCATTTTGGAAAGTGGAGCTTTCAATTCCAGCTGCAGAACAGCTCCTAAGGTGGCTTGTGCCTCCAGTTGAGGATGGGCACTGGTCTCCATGGCATGGAGTGCTCTATTTATGAATCTTCTCTGCAGATCAGCAGTCTCCTTCTTTTGTTCTTTCAAGGATGTTGCAAGATGCACTTCTGGTCTCCTGGAACCCCCAACAAGTGCTCTAAATAGCTCTGGGAGATCACCAACTTCCCTATGGCATGAACTGATTCTGGGAGCTTTTTACTCTGACACCATCTTTCTGGTTGTTCTCCCTTTATATTTTTTTATGTAACAATTTATGTAATCTAAGTGTCTTTTAAAAATAAATTAATAATATATTTTTTAAAGTGGGAATGTTATTTTGGTAAATATTGGCAGGGGAAGGTTATTGGTAAAGGGCATCATGAGTGGAAGATATGTTGGACATAACATGCATGGAGCATGCTTCTATAGAATATGAAAATGTTCATCTTGTCATAGTGTGTTATCTCAGTGGGTGGAGACTCACAAAATGAAGAAGAAAATATTAAACTCCCATCCTTGGAAGTCCTGCTATGTTCTCAATTAAAGATGCAAGAATCTCTTGAGAACAGAGGTTGTGCCTAATAAAAGAAAATCAATATTTCAAGCCCTCAATAATAATGCTTGTAACTATGAACCTTATTCTTCAGAAACAGAAACTTAGCTGTTACTATAGGTTCCAAGGGGAGAGGGAAGGAAGACTATATGCAATATTGGGCATTGAAATTTTTCTGCATGATCTTACAATGACCAATACTGGTCATTACAGATTTTGTCAAAGCTTATAAAATTGTAGGGTACAGAATGTGAACCATAATGTAACCATGGACCATGGTTAGCAGCAATGCTTCATCAATTGTAAAAAATGAGTTATACTCATGTAAGATGTTGTTAATAGGGGAAAATGTGAGAGATGGAGGAGGTGGGTTATATGTGAACCCCATATATATACTATGTGACTTTTCTGTAACCTAAAGTTTCTTTGAAAATAAAGTGTGAAAAAGAAGACACTGTGGGAACATATAGAAGAAATTGTCACTGTACATAAAAGATACTAGTTCTTACAGTGATGATAGACAATTCAAATTGTTGTGTTACTTTTACATTAATGTTATTATTATTTTATTATTTTTATTTTTTCAATTTTTGTTGAGGAGATTTTTGATTGCAGAAGGATAGCAATTGTGGTGGGGCAAGATCAGTAAAGTGTGAAGTGCAGTGGGAGAATGATGCATGCAGAGGGGTGCACCTGGGGCATGCCTTTATAGAATATGAATCTGTCAAGTGGTCATGAGTTTTGTCTCAGTGGATGGAGACCCACAACATAAGTGAAAGATTATTGAATACTCATGCTGGGGGTCCTGCTACAGTCTCTAAGAGAGTGAAAAAATCCTTAGAGTAGGGGCAGTACATAGTGAAGGAGGATAGATCAATACGCCAAGCCCTTGATATTGATTCTTATACTTATAAACCTTGTTCTTATGAAATTGAAACTTAGCCTAATAATATAGATTGCCTAAGAGCTATCTCCTGAAATCCTCCTTGTTGCTCAAATGTGGCCTCGAAACCAAATTCAGGATATTAGGTCACTACCTTCCCCCCATTTTGGGACATGACTCCTGGAAATGAGCCTCCCTGGCAACAAGGGATTATTACCAAGCACACACAAGCAATGCATTTGAGAAAAAAACCTTGATCAAAACAGGGAAATGAGTACAAATGAGCTTTTATGGCTAAGAAATTTCAAAGTGAATTGGGGGTTATTCCAGAGGATATGCTTACACACATCTCAGGACATCTCACTGACTGCCAAAGTAAACAGTGCCTCAAACAGAGGGGTTTCTGTGGGCTCAAAGATCATCTAGACATTATAGGCAGGGAAGCCAAGCTCAGGAACTTACCTGTGGAATATATGATAACCTATCCCCCAGTGTATCAGGGTTAGACTCATTTAAATTTTCTTACACTTGGCTCTCTTATGCCCCTTTTATTTGAACTTATAATTAGCATTATACCCATTAAATATGTGTCCTGGTGACTTAAATCTTCTGGCTGTTCATATGCCAGTTGAACCCTGAATTTCAGCAGAGTTGTAGTGACACTTATGTTCCAGTTCATCAGATTCACCCAGGACAACTAACGAAAAGGTACTGTTGGACAACATTCATTCAAAAAAAAAAAAACAGAGGTTATTTATAACTTCAAGCAAAAAGACATCTCTGTTCCCCATTGGCTTGAAGACCCTTCTCAAATTGAAGCAGAGTAGGCATCAGTATTCCAAAATCCTCAAAATTGAGGAATGAACAAACATAAAGGGGGAATGCAACTATGGACTAAAGTAGATATATTAACTCTAGTAATGGAAGAACTTGTAACATGGATATACAGACAGTAGTCCCCAGAGGTTCTGAGGGGAGGGAGAGTGAAGAATAGGTATAAAATGGCACTTTTGGGGGACATTGGAATTGTTCTGCCTGATATTGCAATGATGGATTCAGGCCATTATACATTTTGTCAAAACCTATAAAATTGTGTGGTGCAAAGTGTAAACCATAATTTAAACTATAGGCCATTGTTTTTAGCAAAGCTTCAATATATGCTTGTCAACTGTAACAAAAGTTCGACAGAAATGAAGTCTGGTGTTAATGGGGAAGTGTGGTAGAGGGAGGGAGTGGGGTATATTGGAATCCCCTATTATTTTTATGCAGCTTTTCTGTAATCTAAAACTACTTTATAAATAAATTAAAAAATAAAACATTAAGAATTAGCTAGTAAGTATTTTGTGATCCTTTTATTTATTATGTCCTACATCTTCAACCTGAAACAATTTCTGTGTTCACAAACAGATTTGCTCAAATAAATTAATTGAACCCTTTTGTAATAGCATGAAACTGGGGAAAAAAAAAACTGAATGAGGCAAATGGATAAAGAAAAACAAAGGATTGACTAAAACAAATTTAGGATGTTGTAGATCTCTGTGGAAGGCAGGAGGAGACCACCAGTAGTTTGAGTGTTGATGTAGATTTCTTATATATGTGGTAGATAAAGGTTGTCATTTACTTTGGTTTTAATTTGTAAATATATATTATGTATATACTCTTGTGTATAATATATTCCATAATAAGAGATAAAATCATCTTAAAAGTGTCAAGGACATGATAAAAACTCAACTTAGATTATAGGAAATCAGACCAGAAATCAACAATTAATGAGAAAATTCACAACAATGGATATTCCAATGGCAAACAAATATATGAAGAAATTATTACTTCCATAATTCATCCATAGATAGCAACATATTTTGTTCCCATAAGAATGATGATAACTTTAATGTCATACTTGTGAGATATAAAACAAAAATAATATATGAAACATAATTTTAAATGTGACAAAGTAATTATAAACAGCTCCTGCCACAAATACATGCCAAATACAAAAATATGCATATCATATGTATGAGCTTTTATATATGAAAACAAACATTATTCAGACAGAAAACTCAACATGAGTATCTCTGCAATTAAGAAGTTAACTGAGGAATCTTGCAAAGTAGTTGGATTTATTACTGGACTGCTGTCTCTGCCATCAGAAGTAAAATGGTGCAGTTTCTTAGCATTAATGATGAACATCAAAGCCATATAAAAGATAGATGACTGGGGCAAGAGCCTTGGGGGGAAACCAGAGGATTCAGTTGGCATCTTCCCTGTTTGAAAGGGATAAAACATTTATTAAAGCTGCTGTCTGTAGTTAAACTTTTAACAGAAGCCTGGTGCTTGTGGAAGCAGAGGGCAAAGGGCTCAGTATCACTGCTAAAAAGTGAGACAAAGTGTCTCCTGGATCTGTGGATTTAACATATTCCCAATATCCTTATGGGGAACAAGATTCAAGTTATGAATCAAAGGAACCAGTTTTCAATTGGAATTCCAACAGTCTACTCAGAGAAATTTATATAACTACTAGACAGAAAGGGTATGTATAGATGGTGAGAGGTGGAGTTTTATGTGTGGTTTATGTGCAGGGCCATTGTGAGTGTATGTATGCATGGGTGTGTATGTATGTGTGTGTGAAAGAGAGATTGTGGAGTGAGTTGTATGGTGTGTCATGGGACCATAGGATCAAGCACAACAGAAACATTTAGCAAATGACTGCTTTATTATTTACACAAGACAATGGAGACAATAGAATAGGAGAAGAGACCCTATTTTGGCCTGTTTCCAGGGGAAGCCCTCTCCTCACAAATGGGACAGTGGATGGCATGTCTGCCTGCCCCACTTCATGTTGGATTGGAAAGAAAATTATGTGCTGCTCAAAGGCAGGGTATTCATACATCTAAGGCGGGGGGGAGTGTGTCCTGTAACTGAGAAATCCTGCTCTCATAAGAAGGTAGAACTGCTTGTTCCTGATTTCAGGTTGCTCCATTAGACCTAACATGCTGCAGAATGGAAACATTGAAAAATCTGCATACAATAGACAAGACTAGGGTTGTAGATGAGGGCCGGTAAATGGCAGCTATGTTGTCCATGACTTCACTAGCAGAGATCCATGGAAAGGAAACCTATAAACAAAATTATAAAGCACATGTTTAAGACTAATGATAAGAAAAATAAGCCAAAAAATTAGTTTTTTAAACCAGAGGAGCCTTAGGAAAAAATACATACATTCACATATGTGCACACACAACACAAATGTTTCTTTGTGAACTATGAAAGCTTCATCTAGGGATTTCTTGTTTCCATTCTTTTGTGTTGTTCCCATTTTCATTTTTGTCCTAATATTTTTCTTGTGAAAATGTTGTTCATATACACAGGCAGAATATGAAATGAATACTTGCCATATTTAGATAGCTTTAGAAATAATATTTCAATATTTTAAACTGTAATTCAACATCTTACAATTTCTTTATTTCTTTTAGTGTCATATCAGCAAATGCAGTTCTGCAAACTGCTTTCCATAATGTCTTCCTTCATTTTGTTACTTATATGATGTGATACCATTCCCTTATCCACGCTGGTTGCTTGTATCCACGGTTGGTTACAAGGTCTTTTCACTCATTACTTTTAAATCAATATCATCAGTGCAAATATTGCTAATATTTAAATACAGTTTTTCAAATTATTTCAGTTTTACCTCTCCATTCCTGGGAACTCTATGCCATTCAGTACAGTTGTGTCTGAGAATAAACTCCTCTTTCCATATGCATCCAATCTCAACTAGCTTCCTTATTAGTTAAAATATTAATTATTGACAGTTCAAATTTAAATATCCATAAATGACCATGTTTTAAAAATCTTTCGTATATCCATTATTTTATGACTATATTTATCTTTTATGTTTTATTCCTTTTATGGCTTTAATTTCTACATTTAAATATTTGCTTTGAATGTAATTTATTTTGGAATGAATGACAAACTACAGACTTGATTGTGTTCTCACTTAGAATCTATGAGTGTCATGGAAAATATGCTTCATATCAAATGTGATAACAGTTATTTGGTAGGAGTTTTTTTCAGGACCTAAGTCAATTTATGACTCACCATGAAAGACAGAAGATTGAAATTTGTAGGGACTTAGATAAGAGGAATGTGAGCATATGTGCCAAGGTTCAAATATCACAACTTCCCTGATTTAAAAACGTGCTTTATTTGTAAGATATGAAATTTTCATATATTGAAATTTGGCAATCCATACAATTTTTTGTTTGCGAATTTTTCTACTGCAATAAAATTTTTATTTAATTTTTATTGTCCTATGATACCAAGCAAAAGCAGGTTCTTTTCTCCTGATGCATCTTTAGAGACAATTCCTGATACACTATGGTTTCAAAGAGAGAAAAAGTTCATTTGGTTGCAGAAACAAAGGAGCACTTTGGCCTTAATGACACAAATCTACCTCCTGGATCTTCATATTCTAAAATTTTATAACATTCATGTGCTAATGAATAATTGTGGTGGATTTGTATGCAGGTCCCTTCATAAATAAACATTAAGTGGCTGAACAGATTAGAGGTGGGTACCAAACCAGGATGAATCACAAAGTTATAATCACTATCAGAGACAAAGGTTTTAATAGGAAAATATAGAGTAGAGGTCAGTCACAAAGTTTTCTATATGAACATTCAACATGTTGGTAGAGTGTTTACTGTAACAATAGTAAGCATACACAAGGGTGAGCTTAATCTATCAAAAAGAGTAAGGTCAATATAGACTTATCACCTCAATATTAAGTATGCACAAGGATAAGCCTAAGCCTAGAGTAACCATAAACAGGGGAGACACTTGTTTAGAATGACCATCAAAATAGCAGGTTTATGCAAATCCAGCCAATATCAGCAATTTAAAATATTAACCTTTAGCTGTTATATAATATAAAGGCATCTATATAAAGTTTTTGTAATCATAATTGATAATTCTTATCCCTTGATTACACCTACTATAAGTAAATCTTTGGTGACATGGGCTGCCAATAAGCCTAATTTAAAAACAATCAATTTTATTGATACATACCAATAAAGCATAAATCCATCCAAAGTGTACAGTCAATGGCATACAATGTAATCACATATTTGTACATTCATCACTTTAATCATACTTAAAGCACTTTCATTATTAAAACAAAAATAATTAAAAAAAAAACTCATCTTACTCTCTTTATGCTTCCCCTGCCATACATATCTGCTATTCTTTTTCCTTCTTTCTAACATATTTGTATTTATATTTTGTAAAAACACTCATATATGCAATATCAACCATATTCATGCTTATATGGGGTTTTACTATATTATACAGTCCCATGTTACAAGTTTTAGCTTTCCTTCTAGTAATATACATGACCTTAGACTTTCCCTTTCAACCACTGTCATACCCATTGTATTAGTCAGAATTCTCTAGGTAAACAGAATCAACAGGAGATATCTGTAAATAGTATGAGATTTTATAAGAGTCTCTCATGTGACTGTGGGGATCCACAAGTCCAAGTTCCACAGGAAAGCTGTAAACCAGGGGTTCCGATGAAAGTCCACGGAAGGTCCTTGATGAGTTTCTGGGAAACGTTGGCTGCCCAAAAATGAGCTGGGAAATTTTCTCTGAATGCTGAAATCAGTTTCCCTTTTAAAACATTCAACTCATTGGAAACAGTGTTACTCATTGCTGGTGGCAATCTCCCTCGATGTAGCTATAATCAGCCTTCTATGCAATAAACTCACAGATGGCTAAAGTCCATAAATGTCCTTATACTACAATTAATCCAGTGTTTCCTTGACCACACAATTGGGCACAATGACCTGGCCAAGTTGACACATTAGAATAACCATCACAGTCCACCCCTTGTCAAATTGGAAACCATACACATTACCCTAAGCCATACTTAGTCTCTAAGTAAAAATAATAACAGACATATATATATATATACCCACCTAAAAATATTCAAATCTCCTATGTACAACTGGAAACTAATTAATTCCCTACAGAATAGGATGCAAGTCCTTGTAATATTCACTCTTAAACTTGACATCCTTAAATATTAGAGATGAAACTAATGCAAATTGTTATATGATGAGGGAAAAGGTTGGGCACGAAAACAAAGAAATTCATTTTGTGTACATATTCAATCATACTCATAATGAAACGGAGAAGAAAGATTCATGATCTTTCTGTAACTGCTCATGTGGTCGAAGTTCATATTGGTGATTACCTTCTTGCACTACCTATTCCTTGTTCCTGTTACCCTAAGAAAGCACTTCAGCTGGCCATGGTTCTCTGCCTGGTGGGGTGACCCAAACTTTCGTTCCTGAAGATCCTGGACCATTGTTAGTCTTGCTTGGATTGTGTTGTTGCAATTTTCCATTGACTTTCATCACAGAGCATAGAAGTAATAAGAGATGCCCTAGAGGGTCTCCTATATTCCAGGCAAATTCTTCTTTACCTTTATTATGTAGATGCAGTCCTATTCCCCCTTGATAGTCAGGACCAATCAGCACAGCCAATACAGTAATTCTCTTATTTGCCTGTTGACTCAGAAGTAATAGGAAACCAAAGTGGCCAGGTGGGAGTCTTAACTTCCAGTTCAATGAAATCATTGTTGTGTTCCCTGGTGGCAGCACTCCTCCTTTTGTTACTAAGACCTGTATACCAGCAAATCTTAAGGCTGTAGGGACAGGAAGCAAAAATTTTCTTAGTGGGTCACTAGGGGTAATAGTGAGTGGTGCCAATCCCATTTCCACCCCTTGATTCCTGGACCTATGAATCCTGGTTATTGGAGAAACATCACAATAGAATGGACACTGATTTAGAACATACACATGCTCCTGGATAATATTGTCCCAGCACTGCAAGGTATTGTCACTTACCCCTCTCCTGGTACCAAGCTGTAATAGTCAGAGTTCTCTAGGAAAATAGAAACAACAGGAGATATCTGTAAATAATACGAGATTTTGTAAAAGCCTCTTTCACATGACTATGGGGATGCACAAGTCCAAGTTCCCCAGGCAGGCTGCAAACCTGGGACTCTGATGAAAGTCCAATGAATGTCCTTGATGAGTTTCTGGGAGATGTTGGCTGTTTAAAAATGAGCGGGGAAATTCTCCCTGAAAGCTGAAATCACTTCCCCTTTCAAGACATTCAACTGATTGGATACAGTGTCACTCATTGTTGATGGCAATCTCCCTGGTTGATGTAGCTATAATCAATCATCTATGCAGTAAACTCACTGATGGTTAAAGCCCATAAATATGCTTGTATTATCATTAACTCAGTGCTTACGTAACAACACAACTGGGCACAATTACCTGGCCAAGCTGACACATAGCTTAACCATCACACCCATATAATAGCTCTGCTGGTTATAAAAATTAATACGTCTTTCAACATTTCTCTTAAATTTCAAAGATATACAAACAATTTTTACCAATTCTGCACAAATTAGCCCTCAGCTTTCCAATCTCTACCATCCTTCTATTTACTGGTGACCTATATTCCAATTATTAACTCCATGAGCTTGCCCAATATATCTGGTTCATAATAGTGCATTCATACAGTATTTGTCCTTTTGTGTCTGTCTTACTTCACTCACCATAATGTTCTCCATGTTCATCAATGCTTTTATATGCTTCTTGACTTCATTTCTTCTTACTGCTACATAACATTTCATCATGTGTTTACACTACAATTTGTTTATACATTCATCAGTTGATGGACACCTGGCTTCTTTCCAACTTTTGGCAATCATGAATAATGCCGCTATGAATATTGGTTAGCAGATGTGTGTTTGTGTCTCTGCTCTCAATTCTTCTAGGTATATATCTAAGAATGACATTGCCAGTTCTCAGGGCAGTCTGTTTTCTAATTCCATAGAAACTGCCAAACAGTCCTCCACAGTGACTGTTCCATTCTACATTCCTACCAACAGTGAATAATGATTACTATCTATCCACATCCTCTCCAATATTGAAAGTTTTCCAACTTTTTAATAAGGGTCTGTCCAGTAGGTGTGAAGTGATATCTCGTTGTAGTTTTGATTTGCATTTCACTAATTGCTACTGATGTTGAATATTGTTTCATATGGTTCTTTGCAATTTGCATTTCTTCTTTCAACAATTGTGTTTTCAATGACTTTATCCATTTTTTATACGGTAGTTTGTCTTTTTTGAAATTATTTTTGAAATTATTTTTTTAAGATTCTTAGATTACATAAATGTTACACAAAAAATACAGGGATTCCCATATGCCACACCTCCCACATCTCCACAACATCCCACATAAACATCCTTCATTAGTATGGCATATCACCTGCAATGGATAAACACATCCTGGGGCTTTGCCATTGAGCATGGACCATAGTTCACATTGTAGACCACATTCCCTCTCACACAGTTCTGCATGTTATATGATAATATAAAATGGCTTATATCTGTTCTTGCAACGTCACTCAGGACAATTCCCAAGACCCAAAAACGCCCGTATATTACAGCTGCTTTTCCCTCTCCCTGCCTTCAGAGCATCCACTGGCCAGTGGCTCCATATTAATGTAATTTCTTCCATTGCTTGAATCACGATATGTCTATAAGAGAGTACAAGTAAATCCACTCTAGTCCATAGCTCTTCCCCCAATCCTGAGGAGTCTGGGATGGTGATGTTCACTCCACTTCCAATTGAGAAGGGGCTTATATCTAAATGATAAGATGGATGGGATTATCCTGCTTGCAGCTACAGACTCTCTCAATTCCCTGGGATGGCTGCTGTCCATCATCATCTCCCTACCAGGTGTCCTGGGTGAGTCCATTCAGTTGTAGAGTAGGAGTTGCAGCTCTACCAAGATTCCAGGCCCAGCTGGCACATGGACAACCCAAAGACTCCAGTCTCTGGATGTACACCTATAAACTCCAGCATCATGTAAAGGATTGAATAGAAGGGACAGATGAGCCATTTGCAGGAAAGACATATTTGAGTCCAATTTTGCCACTCTCAGGAGCACAAATTCCAAAGTAGGGCCCACTAGGAAGGCACCAAACTCTGGAGCTATCTGCCCTGACATAGAACCTGGGCATCTCTAGAGCCCTCAGGAGCCCTTCTATTTGGGGTGATATCCACTATGGAAGTCTATGAGGTCCTACGGAGATGTGCGTAAGCGTTACCTTAGAGTTGACCTCCCAAATCAATTTGAAATCTCTTAGTCATAAGAATTCATTTGTCTTACCTTTTCCCCCTTTTATTCAAGGTCTTTTGCCAGCTGCATTGCCAGTTGGCACTTGCTAGTAATCCCTGGTTGCCAGGGAGGCTTATCCCCTTTAGGCATCCCATACCAATAGGCTAAGTTTCAATTTTGAGCAAAGACTCATAAGGCTAGTCATCAATAACAAGGGCTCATCAGTCGATCATCCTCCTTTGCCAGACACTGCCGTTGCACTTGGAGGAATGTTGTTGCTTCCATGGAGAATGTGGCAGAGCTCTCAAGGATGGAAATTCAGTGTTGTCTCATTTATTGAGTGATTCTTCACCCACCGTGACAATGCCCTGTGAACATTTGAAAAATTTCATATACCTTATATGTATGTTCAGGTGAACTTCTTCCCATGCAACCACCATCCCTGACAACCCCCACCAATGATCTTATCCCACCCCAGTTGTAACCCTTCTGTGATCCAAAGTTTCTTTAAAGAAGAAGCCAATACAGTAGCCAAATACAATTATTAGGAAAATGAAATAATGATAAGTTTAACTGTAAGATATAAAATACATGAAAACTTTAAAAAAATCAAAAAAATAAAATTAAATTAAAAGGTTAGGATATTTAAAAAATGAAAAATATAAAAAATAAAAAGAATTTAAAAAAATTTTTGTTTGACATTTTGCCTTTTATCACTGCAGTATATGGTGTGCAGTCTGTACCGTGGCACCTTCCCTCTCTCATTCCCCAGCATCTCAATATTTTTCATTTTGTTTTCAAAGAAGTTTTAGGTCACAGCAAAGTCACACACAGAATACAAGAGTTTATCATATACCCAACCTCCTCCTCCTTTCCTCATCCCATATTAATACCTTTTTATATGTGGATGTTAGTATTGCTATAACTGATATACAAATAGCGAAACATAGCTACTAAACATTGTCAATGGTTTAAAGTATTATTTACATTTTAGACCATACAGTTTTATAAATTTTGATGATATTTTCCATGTCCTGGGTTCATCACTGTAAGGCAATGAAGAACATTTCCACTGACCACTAAATACCCCCTGTTTGATATATTCTGTTCCTCCCTCCCCATCTCCCTAGGACCCATAACAACCCTCTTGCTTGACTTGTTATATGACAAGATTCATAGTTACATGCAACAAGAGGTCTTGACACACTGGTTTGTTCTCCCCTATTAGGAAACACCCTTGCTCTTGAAAGATCTCTCACCTGTCTATTTCTGAAAGAATCGGTCTTCCCAAAGATGGGAGTCCAACTTCTTCCTGCTCATTATGTGGGTCTCCACCCACTGAAACAACACATTATGACAGAATGAACACTCACATACTCCCTAGAAGCCTGCTCCAGGTGTGCTGTCCCGAATGTCCCCTCCAACCAGCACCCTAAACTAGTGACCCTTCCTTGTCTTATTTCCATAAGACCATTCCCACTTCTGTACTTGCAACCTCATACCCACAAATCCCAAGTGTTCACCTGGTGGTCCCTCCAGGTGTCCATCTTCTAACTCTTCCCCCAGTATCCTGAGTATTCTAATCCACCCTTCCCAATCTAGCCACATGTCAACCCTGCACCACCCAACCCAGTATTATCACCATCCTCCTTTCCTATCCCTTCAATACACAACTACAGTTTATCACTTTACCATAGATTATTTTCAATTGAGTGATGGCTCACAACATTCTCTTCTCTTTCTCTTTCTAGTAAACCTATCTTTCAGACAAGAGCTCTCAGAGACTGCTCAATTTCCTTAATTCATATCAGTGAGGTTATGTAATCTTCACCCTTCAATGTCTGGTTTCCTTCACTCAACATAAGGTCTTCAAGATTCATCCATGTTATCACGTATTTTAGCACTTTATTCCTTCTTACAGCTGAGTAATATTCCATTGTATGTATGTACCACATTTTGTTTATCCATTCATATGTTGATGGGCACTTGGGTTGATTCCAACTTTTGGCAATAATGAACAATGCTGCTATGAACATTCGTGGGTATAAATCTGTTTGTGACTTTGCTTTCAAATTCTTCTGGGTATATAGACAGCAGTGGAATCGCTGGATCACACAGAAGATCTATAGTTAGTTTTTTAAGTAACGATCCTACTGTCCTCCACAGTTGCTGGAACATTCCATTATCCCACTAGCAGGGAATGAGGGTACCCATTCCTTCACAACCTATCCAACACTTATAGTCTGCTGTTTTTAAAATAACCACCATTCTAATGGGTGTAAGATGGTACCTTGTAGTTTTCATTTGCATTTACCTAAAGGCTAGTGATGTTGAGCATCTTTTGATGTGCTTTTAGCCATTTTTATTTCTTCCTTGGAGAAATGTCTTTTCAGGTGACTTGCCCAATTTTTAAAATGGATTGTCTTTTAATTTTTGATGTGTAGGATTTTTTATATATATTCAGGATATTAGGCTCCAATCAGACATATCATTGCCAAATATTTTATCCCATTGGCTAGGCTGCCTTTTTATTTGCTTGGTAACGTCCTTTGAGTAAAAAAATTTTTTTTGTTTTGAAGATATCCCATTTATCTATTTTTTTCTTTTGCTGCTCATGCTTTGAGTGTGAAGTTCATGAAACCATTTCCTATTACAAGGTCCTGTAGATGCTTCCCTACATTATCTTCCAAGGTCTTTATTGTCTTCACACTTATATTTAGACCTTTGATCCATCTTGAGCTGATTATTGTATAAGGTGTGAAATGGTTTTCCTTTCTCATTCTTTTGGAAATGGATATCCAGTTCTCCAAGCAGCACTTGTTGAAGAGGCCATTCTCTCCCAATTGAGTGGACTTGGTGGCCTTGTCGAATATGAGATGACTGTATATGTGAGGATCTATATCAGAACTCTCAATTCAGTTCCATTGGTCAGTATGTCTATCCTTGTGCCAAGACCATTTAGTTTTGACCACTGTAGCTTTGTAGTATGTTTTAAAGTCAGGTAGTGTGATACCTGCAATTTCATTTTTTCTTTTTCAACATGTCTTTGGTGATTCGGGGCCTCTTACCCTTCAATATAAATTTTGTAGTCAGTTTTTCCAATTCATTAAAAAATTCAGTGTTGATTTTTCTTGGGATAACATCTTGATCATGTTTAGTCTTCCTACCCATGAACAGGGAATATTCTTCCATTTATTTAAGTCTTTGATTTCCTTTAACGGTGTTGCATAGTTTTCTGTATGTCAGTCCTTTACATCTTTAGTTAAACTTATTACTAGGTATTTGATTCTTTTATTTACTATTGTAAATGGTCTTTTTTTATTGATTCCTCCTCAGATTGCTCGTTATTGGTGTACAGAAGTCTACCAATTTTTGAGCATTGGTCTTATAGTCTGTGACTTTACTGAACTCTTTTTTAAATTCTAGAAGGTTTATTGTCGATTTCTCAGGGCTTTCTATGTATAGGATCATTTTGTCTACAAATAATGAAATTTTCACTTCTTCTTTTCCAATTTGGATGCTTTTTATATCTTTTTCTTGCCTCAGTGCTCGAGCAAGTACTTCTAAGGTGATGTTAAATATGAGTGTTGGTAGTGGGCATCCTTGCTAGTTCCCAATCTCAGAAGGAAGGCTTTCAGGATTTCACCATTGAAGATAATTTTAGCTTTATGGTTTTCATATATACTCATGTTCAGAAAGTTTCCTTCTGTTCCTATCTTTTGCAGTGTTTTTTATCAGGAAAGAGTGCTGTATTTTCTCAAATGCTTTTTCTGCATCTATGGAGATGATCATGTGATTTTTTTTCTTTCAATCTGTTTATGTGCTGTATTACATTGACTGATTTTCTTAATTTGAACCATCCTTGCATACCCAGGATGAAACCCACTTGGCCATGGTGTATAATTCTTTTGATATGTTGTTGTATGTGATTAGCAAGTATTTTGTTGAGGATTTAGTATCTAGGTTCATTAGAGGGATTGGTCTGTAATTTTCCATTATTGTAGTATCTTTGTTTAGCTTTGTTATTAGGGTAATGTTGGCATCATAGAATGAGTTAGGCTATATTCCTTCCACTTCTATTTTTTTGGAAGAGCTTAAGCAGGATTGGTGTTAGCTCTTTCTGGAATATTTGGTAGCATTCACCTATGAAGCTGTCTTGTCTTGTGCTTTTTTAGTTGATTCATTTTTGAGGACTGAGTCTATCTCTTCACTTTTACTTGGAGTGGTGAGTTCATCAATTTCTTCTTTGGTCAATGTAGGCTGCTTGTGAGTTTCTGGGAATTTGTCCATATCCTCTAAATTATCATTCTTGCTTGCATATAATTTTTCAAAGTATCCTCTTATGATACTCTTTAATTCTGTGGTGTCAGTAGTGATATCACCTTCCTCATTCCTTATTTTGTGTATTTGCATGAGCTCTCACTTTTTCTTTGTTAGCCTGCCTAAGCGTTTTTGTATTTTATTGATCTTCTAGAAGAGCAAGCTTCTGGTTTTTGTTATTTTTTCTAGTGTTTTCTTATTTTCTATTTCATTTAGTTCTGCTCTAAACTTTGTTATTTCCTTCTTTCCACTTCCTTTCGGGTTAGATTGTTGTTGTTTTCCAGTTCCTTCAGGTGTGCAGTTTGATCTTCATTTTAGCTCTGGTTTCTTTTTTTAATATATGCATTTATAGCTATGAATTTCCCAATCAGTACAGCTTTGACTGCACCCTATTGATTTGATATGTTGTTTTGTCATTTTCCTTCATTTCAACATAGTTACTGATTTCTTTTGAGATTTCCTCCTTGACCCACTGTTTGTCTAAGAGTGTTTTTAACTTCAAAATCTTTGTTCCTAATTTGGTTCTCTAGCCCTTAGTGATTTCCAATTTCATTGATTGTGGTCATAGACATTACTTTGTATAATCTCAATCTTTCTGAGTTAATTGAGGGTTGTTCTGTAGCCTAGCCTGTGGTCTATCTTATAGTATGATCCATGTGCACTTAAGAAGAATGTATACCCTGCTGTATTTGGGTGTAGCATTCTGTATATGTCTATTAGGTCCATCTCATCTAATGTTTCATTCAGAGTCTTTGTTCTTTATTGATTCTCTGCCTACATGTTTTGCCCAATGACAATATTGGTGTATTAAAGTCCCCCACTATAATTGTAGAGGCATTTATGTCTCTACTTAGTTTTTCCTGTATTTGCCTCATGTATTTTCAGGAACCCTAATTAGGTGCATAAATGTTTATGAATCTTCTTTCTTCTTGAAATATTACCCCCTTTTACTAATATATAGTGTCCATCATTGTCTCTTACAATAGTTTTGCATTTAAAGTCTATTTTGTCAGATATTTGTATAGCTACAACTCCCCTTTTTGGTTATTCTTTGCTTGTAAAATTGTTTTCTAGCCATTCACTTTCAGCATCCTTGAATCGCAGGGTCTAAGTTGAGTTTCTTCTAGACAACATATAGAAGGGTCATGTTCCTTATCCATTCTGCCAATCTATGTCTCTTGATGGTGAGTTTAATCCATTAACATTCCATGTTAATACTCTCAACGAATTTCTTACACCAGCCATATTTTCTTTGGGTTTATGTATGTCATATGTTGTTTTTATTTTATCTTTTTGTCTTTTAAGCTGTTCTTACACTCTCCTCCAACTCTCTATCTCCTGTTTTTCCATTTCAACCTGTAGAACTTCCTTTAGCATTTCTTGAAGGGCATGTTTCTTATTGGCATACTCTCTTAATCTCTGTTTATCTGTGAATATTTTGAAATCTCCATCATTTTGAATGCCAGCTTTGCTAGATAGAGAATTTGTGGCTATGTCATGCCACTGTCTTCCTTATTCCATTGTTTCAGATGAGAAATCAGCACAATCTTATTTAGCTTCCCTTGTATGTGATGGCTTTCTTTTCTCTTGCTGCCTTGAGTATTTTCACTTTGTCTTTAGCATTGGACATTTTGACAACTATATGTCTTGGGGTAGGCCTGTTGGGATTTATTCTGTTTGGGGTGCATTGTGCTTCCTGGACATATATGTCCATCTTCCTCAATAGGTTTGGGAAGTTTTCAGCCATTATTTCCTTCAGCACTCCTTTTGTTCCCTTTCCCTTCTCTTCTCCCCCCTGGGATGCCTATAATGGAAATGTTTGAATGCTTTGTGTTGTTGGTTAAATCCCTAAGCACCACTAGGTTTTTTCTGTTTTTTTACTTATCTGTTCTATCTGTTTGATTTCAGATGTATGTTTTCCACATCACTAGTTATTTCTTCTGCCTGTTCAAATCTGTTGTTATATGATTCCAGAATCTTTTTGATTTCTTGGATTGTTCCATTCATCACCATCATTTCCATTATCTTTTCATGTATGTTTAAAATTTCTTCAGTATGTTTTCCCAGTATCTTCTTAATATCCTTAATCTCTTCCTTCACTTCATTAAGTTGGTCCATGATATTTGTTTGGACAGCTTTTGTTAGTTGTTCGATGTTCTGCATCTCTTCCTGGTTTTTAGTTTGTTCATTGGTCTGGTCCATGTCTTCCCTTTTCTTAGTATTGTTTGTAAATTTTATTGCTTTCTGGTCATCTTTTTATCTTGATGGGTTTATTCAGTTGATTAGCTTCTCTCTTTGCTCTAGAGTTTTATTTAACTGATTTGTATGTGTGTGTTAAGTTTTCTTTTTGATACCTTGTTCTTCTTGTTCTCTTTCCTTACTGTTTTTTTCTGTTCTCTTGAAGGGAAAAGATTAGAGCCAGGAAAAGCAAAAGAGGCAAGAAAAGAAACAGTTTAAAAGTGATAATAATAATAAAAGTTAGAAGAGAGGCCCTATAAGAGTTAGTAAAATGAATATTTAACTCATGTAGTCTGTGTAGATTAATAGGAATAAAAAAAGTGGAGTACCTACAATGAAATGGAAACCAAATAGAGAAATATATATATACAATTATTAAAAAGCCAGAATGATGAGGAGAGAGAGAAGGAGTAAAGAAAGGACAGAAAGAAAAAAGTTAATAATAAAAAAAAAGAAAACAGTATAGACTAGAAAGAAATCTAAACCAGAAAAGTTGGGACTAAATAAAGTTAGGTGGAATGTACGAATCACAACAGAAATCAGAAGATAGAAAGATGAAGGAAGGAAAAGAGATAATGTTGGACAGAATCAGTACACTCAGAAATTGAGAAATCAAGGAAGAAGAAGCATAGAAAGGAAACCCCTCTTTACCTTTTGCCTGAACACTCCCACTCTCAGACAATGCTCCCTCTCACTGGGTTGCGATGGTAATTGGGGCTCACCCTAGCCTTTGCCCTGAAGGTGGGGCTTAGCCGTCTGTGTCCACTATTTCCAACTTGGGAAAAATTCACAGTTTTATCTTGAGCAATCCATCTACCTGTCCAGCTCCTTCCAGTTTGATGTCTCAAAGGCTCTTGCTCTTTGGACTCCCAGAACAGCTCATTTGGATAGGATCCTGTCCCCAATCAGCTGTCTTTTCAGAGAGAGATTGTGAGTGCCCACTTAAACCAACACCATTTTACCTGCCCTGTTGAGCATCTTTTTCAGTAGTTTTTCTTTACTGTTGAATTTTATGATTTCTTTTTATATCACTGATGTTAAATGATTAATGGATATGTGATTGCCAATTATTTTCTCCCATTCAGTTGACTATTTTTCCAACCTTTTGACAAAGTCCTTTGAGGTGAATAAGTGTTTAATTTTGAGGGGGTCCCATTTTTTTTAAATTTTGTTGTTTGTGCTTTGGGTATAAGGTTTAAGAAACTACTATCTACCAGAAGATCTTAAAGATGTTTTCCTACATTTTCTACTAGGAGTTTTATGGTTTTACTTTTCATATTTATGCCCTTGATCCAAGTTAATTTTTGTATAAGGTGTGAGATAGGGGTCCCCTTTCTTTGTTTTGGATATGTCCTAAAATCAGTTTCATCAGTCAATATTTCTGCCTTTATGCCAATAACATGCTGTTTTAACCAGTGTAGCTAAGTAATAAGCATAAAAATCCAGAAGGGAGAGTCCTCTTAAAAAGAATCTTCTTTTTAAGAGCTTTTTGAATTTTGGGGGCCCCTTAATCTTCCCAATAAATTTGATAATTGTTTTTCCATTTCTACCAAAAAAGCTATTGTGATTATTATTGGAATTGCATTGAATCTGTAAATCAGTTGTCTCAGCTGAATCCAATACAATCAAAGGGTATCATGCCCAGAGAAACAGACCAGTTTATAAACATAATGAATGTCTCCTTTTGGATTTCATAAATAATACAAAACTGCCACAGGCAGAATTGTTATTTTAATAATACATAGTCTTTCAATCCATGAACAAAAAATTCCCTTCCATTTATTTCAGTCTTCTTTTTTTTTTTTTTTTTTAGCAATGTTTTGTAGTTTTCTGAATATAGGTCCTTTATGTCCTTGGTAAAGTTTATTCCTAAATATTTTGTTGCTTTAGTTGATTCTATTAATGGAATTTTTTTTTCTGATTTCCAATTCAGATTTCACATCAGTAGGGTGTATAAATGCTACTTATTTTTATATATTAACCTTTCATCCTGTCATTTTGCTCAATTTAGCTATTAGTAGCTTTTATGTTAATTATTTGGGAGATTCTAGATATAGGATCATATCATCTGCAAATAGTGAAAGTTTTCCTTCTTCCTTTCCTATCTTGACCTTATTTCTTTATCTAGCCTAATTGCTATAACTAGGATGTCAAGCATAATATTGCATAACAATGGTGACAGTGGGCATCCTTGTCTTGTTCCTGATCTCAGTGGGAAAGCTTTCATTCTTTCACCATTGAGTACAATGATAGATGTAGGTTACTCTTGTATGCACTTTACCATATTGGTAAAGCTTCATTCTGTTTTTTTTGGAGTGTTTCTATCAAGAAAGGGTGCTGTATATTGTCAAATGACTTTTCTGCATCAATCAAGAGGATCTTGTTGTATTGTCTCTTCAATATTTCAATGTGGTTTACTATAATAATTGATTTTCTTGTGTTGAATCACTTGTATAAGAGGGATCAAACCCACTTGATCTTGGTGTATAATTCTCTTAATATGCTTTTGGAATCTTTTTGCAATTAATTTGTTGAGAAATTTTACATCTATATTCATTAGAGATATTGTTCTGTAGTTATATTTTTTAGTAGTATCTTTATCTGGTTTTGGCATTAGGATGATGTTGGCTTCATAGCATGATTTTGGTAACATTCCATCCTGCTCAATTTTTTGGAAACACTTGAGCAAAATTAGTATTAGATTGTCTTTGAAAGATTTAGAAAAATTCACATGTGAAGTCATATGGTCCCAGGTTTTTCATTTTTAAAAATACTTTTTAATTAAAAAAAAAGGCTACTTAGATTACATAAATGTTACACAAAAAATACAAGCTTCCCATATACCCTGCTTCCACAATTTCCCACATTGACAACATCCTTCATTAGTGTGGTACATTTCTTTCAATTGGTGAACACATTTTGGAGCACTGCCACTGAACAAGGATTATTGTTTACATTGTAGTTTGCACTCTCTCCTGCACATTTTTGCAAGATTTTGCAAGATATATAATGGTCTGTATCTGTCATTACAATGTCATTCAGAACAAATCCCAAGTCCTGAGAATGCTCCCAAATTATACATATTTTTCCCTCTCCCTTCCCTCAGAACCTCTAGTGGATACTGCCTCCACATCAATGCAAAAGGTTCTTCCATTACTAGAATTACAATATGACTAGAGTAGAATAACAGTAAGTCTACTCAAGTCCATTGTTCATTCCCCATTCCTAAGGATTCTGGGATAGTGATGTCTACTCCTCCTCTAAAATTCACAAATATATGGAGATTAAACAGCACACTCTTAAGTAATCAGTGGGTCAAAGAAGAAATTGCAAGAAAATTCAGAAAATGTCTTGAGGTGAATTAAATTGAGAATATGACATATAAAAATCCATAGAAATCCACAAAGACAAAGCTCAGAGGAAAATTTATAGCCTTCAATGCTTACATTTAAAGAAAAGAAAGAGCTACCGTTGAATATCTAATTGTACACTTGGTGTTACTGGATAAAGAAGAGAAAACTATTCCCACACCAAGACAAAGGAATACAAAAACCATTATACCACACTCTCTCCCACTCAGTTCTGAGTGGTGTGTGCTGATTTAAAATAGCCTACATCTGTTGCCACAACGGTACTCAGGACAACCTCTAACTCCCAAAGAAGCCCCTGTATTTCAACTGCTCATCCCCTCCCTACCCCAAAAGTGTCAAGTGGCCACTGGGTCCATTGTCTTCTCTTTTCTTCAGTTACTACCTGGCAGATTGACCAATCAGTGCACCTTTCCGGGGGTGAAACTTACCCGTCGTAGATTGTGTGGTCACAGCACAAGTTGTAGGGACCGCAAGATGTCCCGATGTGTAAAAGATTTCAGGGAATGCAAAAAGGTGTTAAGAGACAAAACCTTTATCCCGTGTGCTTTGCCTCATTCTGTACATAAGCTCTTTGGCTCGTGAACCTGACTGTAAACCTTCAGGTATTTTTGTACAAATAAGGGACTGGTAATTCTGTTTCTTGTAATTAGAAATAAACGTTAATACAGCGTTAAAAAAAAAAAAGAACTGTGGTCTATGGTTGGTGGCAAGGCTCCAGGATGTGTAAGTTCATTGAGGGTGGTGGGCCACACTTGTGGGAGATGTTTGTGTGGGATGTGGTGGGAGGTGTGGGAGGTGGGCAACATGGGAATCCCAGTGGGTTCCGTGTAACATTTTGGGTAATCTAAGCACCTCTTAAAATATATGTATATATATATATATAAATAACATTTTTGTAAGCAAATACACATATATGCATATATATTTATAAAAAAAAAACATTAGAACAGAAATTAATGAAATGAGGAACAAAAAATCAATAGATAGATTCAACAAAACCAACAGTTGTTTCTTTGAGAAGATCAACAAAAATGAGGAACTCCTAGCAAGACTGACAAAGTAAAAAAAGAGAGACGATAGAAATAAAATCAGAAAAGAAAGGTGGGCAATACCACTGACCCCACAGAAATAAGAGAACTCATAAAAGTCAACTAGGAACAACTGTATACCAAAAAATTATACAATATAGATGAGGTGGACAAATTCCTAGTAATGCACGAAACACCTATATGGACACTACAAGAAATAGAAGAACAAAGCAATCACAAATGAAGAAATTAGAACAGTCATCCAAAACCTCCTAAGGATGAAAAACCTTGACCAAAATGGGGAAGTAGTATGGACAAATGAACGTACATGACTAAGAGACTTCAAAGTGAGTTGGGAGGTCATTCCACAGGTTACACTTATGCATGTCTCAGCAAGATCACATTGACTGCCAAAGTAAAGATGCCTCAAATAGTGGGAATCCTCAGGTCTTTCTGGGAGAATAATTCATGAGCACTTGGAAAGAATTTATATCATTTTGTTTTGGGGTTCAATGCTCTATAGATGTCCATTATGTCTAACTCATATATCATATTATTCAAGTTATGTTTCTTTATTTATCCTCTGTCCAGATGTTCTATCCAATATTGAGTGTAATGTATTGAAATCTCCAACAATTTTTGTAGATACGTCTACTTCTCAATTTAGCTTTGCCAGTTTGTCCCTTATGTATCTTGGGAAACTCAAATTAGGTGCATAAATCTTTAATAGAGTTATTTCTTGGGGAATTCCCCCTTTAATTTATATATAATGATCTTCATCCCTTATACCACTTTTGAATTTGAAAACTATTTGTTGATATTAGTATTGCTACTCCAGCTCTTGTTCGGTTACTCTTTTCATGGAATGTATATATATATATATATATATTTTTTTATTATGGGTAAAAATCAAAATTCTCACAATACATACAAACATTTGCAAAATGATATATAAATATATATGCATATATGTGTATTTGCTTACAAAAATGTTATTTATATATATATATACATATATTTTAAGAGGTGCTTAGATTACCCAAAAACCCTGCACATGGTTCACCAGTGCCTTCTATTCAAACCTATATGTGATGCTGGAGTTTTCAGGTATACTTCCAGAGACTGGAGCCTCCCGCCTACCATGGAATGTATTTTTACAACTTTTCCTTTTTAATCTTTTTGTATCCTTACATCTGAGGCGAGTCTCTTATAGACAACATATAGATAGCTCATCTTTTTTATCCTTTCTATCAGTCATTTCTTTTGATTGGGTAGTTCAAGACATTAAATTCAATTTTACCACTGTAAAGGCATTACTTACTTCTTCTAACCTGTCCTTTGATTCTCTGTTTTCATATCATTCTATTGTCTGTATTTTCACTTTAATTTACCCTTCCTAATAATCTTCATATCTACGCTCTTTTCCACATCTCTCATCTTTATTTTTCCTTTCAGACGGCAGCACTCATTTAGTATCTCCTGTATTTCTAGACTTATGATAAAAAAATTCTATCACTTATTGTCTTTCTGTTAAGACTTCAAATTCATCCTCTATTTTGAAGGACAGCTTTGCCAGACATAGTATTATCGGGGGACAGTTTTTCTCTTTTAGTAACTTACATACATCATACCATTTTCTGCTCACTTCCTTGGTTTCTAAAGAGAAGTTGAAACTTAACATTATTGAGTTTCCCTTACATGTGATGCATTGCTTTTCTCTTGCTGCTTTCAGAATCCTCTCTAAATCTCTGACATTTTTCTTTCCAAATGGAAATTTTCTCAGGGTAAGTCATTCAGATTTATTTTGTTTTAGGTACATTGTCCTTCTTGGATGTTTATATTTGTATCTTTCCTAAGGCTTCGGAAGTGTATTAGTCAGCCAATGGGTTGCTGAAGCAAAGTACTACAAATCTGTTGGCTTTTATAAGAGGCATTTATTTGGGATCAGAGCTTACAGTTATAAGGCACTAAAGAGTCCAACTCAAGGTTGCTTTCTCAACAAAGTCTGTTGCCTGCAAGATGATGGATGATCTCTGTCTGGTCTCTTCTTCTGTCTTCCTCTTAATGCTTGATGTGCCCAGCTTCTTCTGACCTCAGTTGTAGGCTGGAATAGGGCTTGTAGCTCAGGGCTTTCTATAGCAGTGTGGTATTGTGCTCATTTATTTCCAGGCTTTCTCAGTTGGTCAACTACTCAGATGCAAAAAAATCAGGTGAATGGCTCAGCTCTCCCCTCGCTTTAGCTAATTGAGCCTTCTCTCTTCTGGTTTATATAGAGCCCTCTCTCTTCTGATGTGTGTGTCCATTTATATCATTTCACCATGGGGGTGGGAACTCAACCCTGAGTCATACCCTATTCAGGTGGTCAAACCAAAAGCCCTAAATTGATTTAATCAAGTAAATTTAAAACCATTGAATTTAATACAATCAGTTTACAAACAATCTCTTTTTTTCTAGGATTCATAAATAATCTCAAACTGCCATAGGAAGTTTTCAGTCTTTAGTTTCTCCAATATTCTTTCTGCCACTTTCCCATTCTCTTCTCCATCTGAGACACCAATACTGTGAATATGCATTTTACATTTTCATTCAATTCACTGAGACTGTTCCTTTATTTCCATTCTCTTCTCATTCTGTTCTCCTGTCTTTTAGAGTTCAGTTGTTTTGTGTTTGAAATCACTAATTCTGTCTTCAAACAATTCAAATCTGCTCTAATGTGACTAATGTATTTTCAATTATGATTTTTTTTCAAAGTAGCATATAATGTTTACGGTAATTCAAATTATCAGACCAAGAACTGTGGTTTCTCTTCTAAAGTGTGCTTTCTTTTTTTTTCTTTTTTCTTTTTATATTTTAAAGAAGCTATAGACTACAATAAGGTTACACAAAAAATATAAGGGTTTCTGCTATGCTTCAAGCCCTCCCACTCCCACACTTTCCTACATCAACAACATCTTTAATTAGAGTGGTACATTTATCACAATTGAACACATAGTGAAGCATTGCTACTAATTATGTACAATAGTTTATATTATAGTTTACACTGCCATGCACAATTTTATAGGTTATGACAAATTTTATAATGGTCTGTATTTGTGATTGCAGTGTCATGAAGGGCAATTCCAGTGTCATAAAAATACCCCCATGTTACACCTATTATTGCCTCTCTCTCTCCTCTGAACTTCTGGTGGCCACTGCCTTTATATAAGTAATAACATTTCTTCAATTGCTAGAATAATAATAAGTCTAAAATAGAATAATAATATGTTTACTTTAATCCATTGATCAATACCCGATCTTGAGGATTTGGGCATAGCAATGCCCTCTCTGTTTCTAATTGAGAGGGGGCTTAGATCCCATGGGAAAGATGGCTGGAATTGTCTTCCTTGCAGCTAAAGACACTTTCCATTCCTTGGGATGTGTGTTGTCTATCATCTACTTTTTAGTTGTCCTGGGTGAGTCCAGTGAACTGGAGAGTAAGTGTTGCAACCCTGCTGAAATTCAAGGATCAACAAACACATGAACAGACAAAAGATTTAAGTCTCTGGGACACATATTTAACAAGTATATTTATAGTTTCAAATAAAAGAGGCAGAGGATCCATGTGTAGGGGAATTATAAATGAGTCTAACTCTATTACACCAAGAACATAAAATACCTAGTAATGTCTACTGACAAGTTGTCAAGATCCTGAGCTTGTCTGCCCTGCTTATAATGTCTAGGTGGCTCTAAAGACCTCAGGAGGCCTGCTGCTTGAGGTATTGTTTACTGTGATTATCCCTGATTTTCTTAAATCCTGTGTCTTTTCAGAATATTTGGTCTGCTCCTTTGGCTGGGCCATCTCTTACTGTTTCCTAGTATGGCTTGTAATTTTTTGCTAATGTCTCTGCCCGCTAAGACAGTGCCCCATGAACATTTGACCATATTCAGCTTAAGACATGTCTCAGTTTCAGTCTTTCCCATACATCCTCAATCAATCACACTTCACACAAGTTATCTTCCCCTGCCACAGTTGCAACACTTTTGTTATCCAAAACTTCTCCAAAAATGAAGCCAAGAAATAAAATTAAGAAGAAAATAATATAATAATAATAATTTTACAATAACAAATAAAATGCAAGAATTAAAAAAACAACTGAAATAAAAGAAAAATTTTAATATACTCTTTCTTTCATCCCAGTTAAATCTTTCTTGTATATACAGTAACATTTTTCCCATATATTTTTTTTAATTCTTTGAGCTTATTTAGGAGAGTTGTAAGATTATTGTTGATTGGTTTGCTTCTTTGACTAGGTCATCTCTTACTATTTCCTTGTATGGTTTGTAAATTTTTGCTGATGTCCATCTGAATATATTGATGAATTTACTCTGATGGCCAACTTCTCTCTCTTGCTTGCCTATTGTTTTTTTCTCACAACTCTATTTTAAAATTTAGTTCAACTTATTCTAAATCTTTAATATTGCCAGCTTGTGTTATCAAAATTGAGCCAGGGACTCACTAATGGGTCACAGATTTTCTCCCAGGGGTTAAGACATTATTTATACCATATTGTTCTATCTTTGTGTATTGTGGGAGTGTGTTTAAGGGTAGGTGTGCATATAAAATTATATAGATTGTGCTCTGATTTTTATTCTGCATTATCTGGTAAATTTTCTCATGCAGTTTAAAATAATTCAAAAACACAATTTCAACAGCTGTATACATCTATGACTAAATATTTATTAAAATAATCTTCTATTTTTGTTGTTCCAATTAAAAAAAAAAAAGATTCAAAGAGAACCCAGAACAATTTTTGTCCATGCAATTTCCAGACCAGCCAGCAAATGGCACTTGTCAGCACACCTTTCCACAGAGATTTTTCAGTCTCCTCTTTCCTGTGTTCCTGTGTTGAATCTGCAGTACAGAGATTCAAAGTGGGATCTGCTGACTTAATTCAGTGAAGAAAATTCCCCTCCCTTTTCCCCTGAAAGAATTGACAGGGAGGAAGTTGTCTGTTCTGCTCTCTGTGAGCTGCATTGAGCCAAGGGTTTTACCCCAGTGTATCTTGGGAGGGGAGGAAGAGAGCCCTTCCCAGTCACCACAGGTGTTTTGTCATATATTTTCTTTGTTTGCACTTCTTTGTCTCTCTGTCCCTCACCTTCCAGGGAGTAGTGTAGTACTGTCCTGGTCTGCTGACCCTTAAAACAGGTCCTTCAGACAGCTTTTGGCAAGAGTTCTACTGTTTTTGTGAGAGAATTGAGCCCTGACTGCTAGTCTGATGCCATATCCCCACACACCCCTGGAACTAGCCTTATTTTTAAAGATATTTCTTACATATTGTTCAAATACAATTACATGTTTTCTAGTATTTATATAAGCAAATAGTTATAAGCAAATAGAATGCATATAACTTACATCCCATGCTTAAATGGAAGTTAGCATAATCCATAACTCTTCTGTAACTTATTTTTATTTTTTTCTTCATATTATGTTTTCTCTTTGGCTTTATTCAATCCCTTCTTCATTCTGCCTTGGGTAGCCTTGCCAATATATCATTTTTTTATTTAAGCAGGCATATCTGTAGCGTAAATTCTAGATATTTAAGTGATACATTGAAAATGCTATTGCGATTTTCATATATATGAAAAAAATGTTCCCCCATAGAGTTCAAACATTTTGTATTCTGATCTCCCCTTTGAACTTCTGACATCTGCTATCTTTATATAAATGCTACATACTCTTCCATTACTAACATATCAATAAGCTTACTTTGTCCATGGTTGCAGTCCTCCTTTAGGTTTGTTCACTTCTCACACTTGAGATTTTTGGATGGTGATGTCCATTCTGTCTCAAAGTGAGAAGGAGCTTAGATGGAAGGAGCTGTTTTGCTTGTAATTGTATGTACTCTGTTTTTTGGAAAGGGGGCTGTCCATCATAATCATTTTTTAGGTGACCTGGGTGAGTCAAGACTAAATTTTGTTCTCTATCAAATTTCTTTTGTATTGATTTTGATATTTCTATTTCTTTATAATAGGCTTTTATTTTGTTTTAAAGTCTTTGATGTTTTACATGGCTAGACAGTTGTAATAATACGTGACATCTTTTATGCTGATTTGGATAATGTTAACACTACCTATAAATTTAACTTTGTCTTTGTATTTTCTATAGATTTATATCATGTGGGTGCTTCTTAGGAGATTTTCTTCACCTGAAATAAAAACTCTGCAATAGCATCTTTGTTTATATCTGCCAGTTTTTCATTATATATATTGAAGCACTTGGAGGTCCCTCCTGGCCTCTCCCTTCTCTTCTTCTTTTTGCTTACCTTGAGTTTTTAATTCTCAAGGCTTTCTCTCTGTGTGGATTTCATTCCTTGTATAAAGGACTTCAGTAATAGGATTAAGACATTGGAATTGTCCTGCACAACATTGTAATGATGGAAACAGACCAGTATATATTTTGTCATAACTTACAAAATTGTGCAGGACAGAGAGTACACTACAATGTAGACTATAGTCCATGGTTGAGAGCAATGCTTCAACATGTGTTTATCACTTTTAACAAATGTTCCACACGAATGAAGGATGTTATTAATGTGGGAAAGGTTGGGAGGGGGAGGGGTGGGGCATATGGGAATTCCCAATATTTTTTGTAATATTTATCTAATATAAATCTCCTTTAAAAATAAAAGATTAAATAAAAGACCCATCCTGATTGAGGTGAGCCACACTTTAACTGAAGTAACCTCATCAATATGTCATTTTTACAATAGGTTCATACTCACAGGAATGGATTAATTTTAAAAACATGCTTTTCTGTGGTACATAGCTCCGTATCACCACACTAAACAATTGTTTTCTTTCATTACTTTATGTATTTGTCCCACTGCTTTCTTGGTTCCATAGTTTCTGATGAGAAATCAGTATTTAATATTATTGAAATTCCTTTGTATATAAAGTGAAGTTTTTCTCTTGACATTCACAATTGACTACTATGTAGTGTTTTTCTTTTATTGTATCCTATTTAGGGTTCATTGGGCTTTGTTTTAGTTTCCTAGCTACTAAAGTATACACCATAAAATGCTTTGGCTTTGTTTTGCTAAGGAAAGGGTAGAGACTCAAGACACAAATAAAAACTAGCAATTTATTTGATAATTGATATATAGATGATTCAATACTAATAAACAGTTAAATAAGCACAGTTATTGATTGTTCACAATATAATACAATAAATCAATTAGTTAGTGCATAGGGAAAGAGGGAAAGAGAGAGAGAGTATATTTACAGTCATTTGCCAAACTGGGGGAAAACTTAACATCTTGACTTTCCTGAGACTGGGAAGTCCTGTTCAACAAATGGCATGAGTCCCTGATCACAGTACCAGGTAGAGTGTCCTTTCCTGGATGAAACTTCAACCAGCAACTGAGAGACTGTCCTCAGTAAGGAATTCTGTGGCTTCATATCTCTTGCCAATTTTGCAACTCATGAGTGATCAAAGTATTCTGAAACAACAGTGCCTGTCCATGGGGAAGTGGTCAGCTCCCCTGAGGAAAGACATGAAGTCTGCATAACTTCTTGTTCTAAAAGGTATTCCTATTCATGGAATGCTAAGAAGGGACACACAATTAATGTATAGCTAAGATAAGGAACCAGCAAATACAGAGTTACATGCTTGGGGTTAAGGTCCCCAAGGATGTTCTACTTATACAGACTAAGATAAAGTTACATTTTTGAAGCAGGAGAGGTCTCTAAGCATATCCACTTCTAACTCCTGTTCCTACATGGTCAAGGCAGTCATATCATACTTTTAATTTCTTGTTCACAACCCTTCCCCCAAGGTAATAATAATATACATATATCAGGGTTGAAAAATGGGAATTTATTGGATAATGACTTTGAGCCTAGGAATGGAGAGATTGAGAGGTGAAGAAGTTTTTTGTTGTTGTTTACTGTTTATTATCATTATTGGAATAATGAAAATGCTCTAAAAGTGGTTGAAGTGATGAGTGCACAACTATGTGATTTTACTCAATAAAAGTGATGGTCCACTTTGGATAGATTTATCTTTATTAATATGTATCAATAAAATTGATTTCTTAAAAATTTTTAAAAATAAAAATAAAATAATGGGGATTTATTGGACCATTAGTTTGAGCTTAGGAAAAATCCATAATTGAGGTATTAGCAAGGTGAAGATTTCTTCCAGGAGATTGTGGCACTCTAATGTTGGTCACTAATGATCCTTGGCCCTTGGTTTTCCTGTCACATAGAATTGTGTGTTCCATTGATTTCTAGCTTCTGGTTGCTCTCATGGTTTCTCTCTGCCTGACTTTCATTCTCACTGTATTATAGATTCCAGTAATATGGATTTAATAAACCAGCTCTGTACATATACTGAGAGTTGTTGAAATTTTACTTAGGATGGAATGTACAGTGCATCTATATATCTCCATAATACTGTTTAAAAAGAAACAACCTGGCTCAATTGGACTACACCTTACCCCAAGTAACCACATCAAAAGTTTCTCTTGGTAATGGGTTCACTTCCATGCTAATTTATTAAGTTTAAGAACATGTTTTTTTCTGGGGTATATAATTTCAAACCATTATAGGCTTTGGGAAGAAATAAAACCCATAAGACACAGTTTATTAAGAAATAGACTAATAAATGATGAATCTGAGTAAAATATAGGCAGTTTTTGTGTGTTTTGTGTGTATGTGTATGTATTTCTTGGAAAGTAATTTTATTTTCTCCTGTGGGTATTGACAGTGCCCATAGATTGTATTTTGAAACGTTCAGAAATCATATACCAAAATATTGTAACATATCTTTATATTATAATTAATAACTTTTAAGTAATTATGTCTACTAAATACAGTGAACAAAATGGTATAGAGGTTTACACCATTCTTTTGTAAATAAGGCCTTTGTACACAACAGTAACAAATGGTATTAATGCATACCAAAATATCAATGAGGAAAAAGCTTTTCTTTAAATAAACTATTCTGTTTATAAATAAACTCTGCTTTTTAATACACATTTACAGACCTGGTCAATAAAAAGTAACAGTACATACAGTTTTCTTTAAAAATAAAATGTTTAGAAATGGGTCACTATGGGCGAATTCATTTAGTAAAAGGGGTAAGAAGCAAGAAAAGGATATTAGAAAACTAAGAGTACTATAGTATGGCAACCTATATCTGTCAGCAGGATAGACTATGGAGGAGACCAGTTTTACTTGAATTCCATAGAGTTACAGTCAATCTCATACTACCCATAGGGGTAGGATTCTTGTTCACTCATATTCAAACCTAAACTATCCAGAGAAGTATCAATAATAGCTGCTGGACTGCTGTATAGATGCTCATATAATTCACATAATATTCCTCTCTGTTTCTTCATTGTTTTCTTACTGGGCCAAAGTAGCATTGCTTGGAGGTTCATCAGAAAGTCATAACTTAACACATATCTAACAAAACTCTTAATGCTTTCACATGAATCCATGCAATAAACGCCCCACTGATATTCACTTTCAGCCACCAAACACATGATCCAAATTGCTTTTCCTTCTCAGTAGAAAACTGGCTCATTTCTTCTTTATCTGCTTTCATCTCCTCTTCAATATACTGGAAGTCACAAATGATTAATTTGTTTCCCCAGGCTTTGTATCTGAATTCACTGCTTTCCTAATCAAATAACTGTCTTGATACTCTGAAAGAACATTGATAGACCTTGGAACTAGAATTTCAGCTAGTGTTTCATACTGCTTAATACAACCATACTGTTTCAACTTTGGAAGTACTACCAATAATGTGATGAGATTCTCTGAACCAAGAATAAAGTTACTCTTCTTCACAATTTCCACCAGACTTATCATTTATCAAGTTTCTTGCATTCTTCAATTTCCAAATTCTGAAAATTAAATTTTAAGTTATTGTATGTGGAGGCTCAATATTTTGGGTCATTGTCAAACTAAGCTATCCCCTTGGCAATTATTTTAGAAATATTTTTCAGAGACTGCTTGATTACATATTGGCAAGGTCTCACTAGAATCTTGTTATATAAGTAACAAATTCAACTCCATTGGCCACTTTATCTTTTCCACCCTCCATTTCATCATCTATGTATTGAGCAACATTCTTAACTACCCCTTCTATAAATGAATCCAGTTTAGCAGGACATCTGACAAACAAACCAAGAAAAATAGTGTGTCAACCTTTAAGACAGGGATGTTAAACTTTAACATTATACAAAAATTATTGTTCTTTGTAGTTGCGGCATTCAGTTTCTCCCATATTTGTTGACATGTTTTCTGCCTCAAAGCCAATATAAGCCAGATCTCAGTCATGTTTGTTACAAGGTACTCCTTCTAAAGTCAAAAGAATCTCCAAGAAGGTGTCAAAAGAAGAGCTGGTAGCACCAACAGATAAGTAGGTAAACAGCCTGGGAAATAGATGTTAAATTCACTTTGCCATTTTCTCTCCTTCTCCTATTGGACTCACATTATGTGTATATTGGTATCCCTTAGGCTCTTTTCCTACATTTAAAAAATTATTTTTCTTTCTTCTTTGCAGTCTGAATTATTTCAATTCACTTGTCTTAAAGGTTACTGATTCTTTCTTCCACCAACTTCTATCTGCTATTTATAACCTCTAGATAATTTTAAATTTCAGTTTTTGTGGCCTTCAACTTATGAATTTCTGTTTGATTCCTTTTTATATATCTTTTCAGAAAATTTTTTGTTCTCATACATTGTTTTCCTAATATCTTCCAGTTTCATTTTCTGTGATTTCCCTTATCTCCCTTTTTTTAGATGGGGTGATTTGTATCTTGCTAGCATTTTTTTTCTGTATTTCTATGATTTTTCTTTATTTTTAAAGAAATTTTAGATTACATAAATGTTACATCAAAATATAGCAGATCTCATATACCCCACCCCCTCCCTTTTCTCCAATTTCCCCCATTAACAACTCTTTTCATTAGTGTGAAACGTTTGTTTCAATTGATGAACACACACTGAAGCATTGTTACTAAGCATAGTCAATAGCTTACATAATGGTTTACATATTGTACTACACCATTTTATAGGTTTTGACAAAATGTATAATGGCCTGAATCCATCATTGCAATATCATGCAAAACAATTCCAATGTCCCTAAAATATGCCATGTTACACCTATTCATCCCCCTCCCTCCCTTCAGAACATCTGATGAGCACAGTCTATATCAATGCTATAAATTCTTCCATTGCTAGAATAATAAGTCTACTTTAGCCTGTAGTTGCATTCTCACCTTATGTTTCTTCCTCAGTCTTGAGGATTTTTGATGGTGATGCCCACTGTGTTTTTCTGATTGACAAGAGGATTAGATGACATGGTGCAGATGGATGGAAATATCTTGCTTGCAGTTGTTGATTCTCTCTGTTTTTTTTTTTTGTTGTTGTTGTTTGTTTGTTTGTTTGTTTGTTTGGATAAGCAGTGTCTATGTTCACATTTTTATTAGTTGTCCTGGGAAAATCCAATGAACTGGAGAATATGCATTGGTTACAACTTTACTAAGTTTTGGGGTTCAACAGACATATTAACAGACAAAAGATTTAAGTCTCTGTACCATATATTTAATGGGAATAGTGCTAATGATAGGTTGAAATAAAAGGGGCAGAAGAACATATGTAGGGAAATTATAAATAAGTCTATCTCTGTTACATTAGGAGATAAGTTAACATATATTACAAGGGAAGGCCCACGAATGGGGTGTGAGTTCCTGGGATTGACTGCCCTGCTTATAGTGCCCAGATGTCCCTAGGTTTCTCAGGATCACCACTGCCTGAGGCATTGTAAACTGTGGCAGTCAATGAGATCCTCCTGATCCTCCTGACACGTATATAACCTCTGGAATGAACTCCTTACTCATTTTGAAATCTCTTGGCCATAAAATCTCTTTGTATTTAATATTTACCTCTTTTAGTCAATGTATCTTTCCAAATACATCTCTATTTAGTGCTTGGTAATAATCCCTTGGTGTCAGGGAGGCCAAACACTGCGACTCATGTCCCATGCCAGGGTGAAGGGAGCCAGCAAGTATGCTGAGTTTGCCTTAGAGAGAGACCACTTATGAATAACAAGTTGGTTTTCAGGAGCTAACACTTTGGCTAAATAAATTACTAGGTGAAGTTTAAATTTTATAGGAATAAGGTCCATAAGTACCAGAATTAATATCAAGGGTTTAGTGTTTACATAGAAAGCCCTGAAAAATAAAAAAAAAAAGGTTCTAGAGCTGATAAATGAGTTCAGTAAAGTGGTAGGATATAAGATCAACAACAAAAGTCAGTAGCATTTATGTAGGCCAATAGTGAGCAATGTGAACAAGAAATCAAGAAAAAAGTTCCTTTCACAATAGCAAATAAAAGAATCAAAACAAAGGATAAACTTAGCTTATGATGAAAAGGTCTTGTACACAGAAAGCTACATGATATTGTTAAAGAAAGTCAAAGAAGACCTAAATAAATGGAAGAATGTTCTTTCAGAATATCATCAAAACTGACAAACCCTTAGACTGACAAAGAAAAAAGGAGAGAAGATGCAAGTAAATAAAATCAGAAATGAAAGAGGAGACATTAACACTGACCCCACAGAAATATGAGAGATCATAAGAGGGTATTATGAACAACTGTATGCCAAAAAAGCTAGACAATATATTCAACTTGAATAAATTGCTAGAATCACAATGAACCATGTACACTGACCCTAGGAGAAATAGAAGACCCCAACAAAACATTCACAAGTGAAAGGATTGAAGCAGTCACGAAAACCTCCCAAAGATGAAAATCCAGGCTTCACAGGTGAATTTTACCAATCATTCAAAAATGATCTAATATCACTCTTACTCAAGCTCTTCCAAAAAATTGAACAGGAAAGAACACTACAAAGCTTACTCCATGAAGCTGTCACCTAATACCAAAACCAGAACAGATGCAATTAAAAAATATAATTACAAACCATTATCTTTAATGACTATAGAGTCAAAAATCCTCAACAAAGTACTTTCGAACAGAATCCAAAATCACATTGAAAGGATTATACAGCACAGTCAAGTGAGTATTATTTCAGGTATGCAAGCGTTGTTCAACAAAAGAAATTCACTTATTGTAAAAAATCACATTCATAAATTGAAGAAGAAAAATCATTTAATCTTCTCAATTGATGAAGAAAAGGCATTCGAAAAAATACAACACCTTTTCTCAATAAAAAACAATCCAAAATATAGGACTAGAAGGATGATTTCTCAATGTGATAAAGGGCATATATGAAAAAACCTACAGCTAGCATTGTACTCAAAGGTGAGAGACTGAAAGCTTTCCCACTGAGATTAGGAACAAAGCAATGATGCCCACAGTCAGCACTGTTATTCAGTATTTTGCTAAAAGATCTAGCAAAAGTAATTAGGCTAGATAAAGAAATAAAAGACAGGTAAATAGGAAAGGAAGAAATAAAACCTTCACTATTCACTCATATGATCCTATATCTAGGAAATCTTGAAAATACCACAACACAGCTGCTAGAAATAATAGAAGAGCTCAGCAAAGTGGTAGCATACAAGATTAATAAGCAAAATACCAATAGTATTCCTATAAATGATAAATAATCTGAGGAGGAAATCAGAAAAAAATTCTATTTATAATAGCAAATAAAAGAATAAAGCATTTAGGAAAAAACTTAACCAAGGACATAAAAGACCTAAATTCAGCAAACGTCAAGACATTGTTGAAAGAAACAAAAAAAGATCTAAATAAATGGAAGAATATTTTGTGTTCATGGATTGGAAAACTAAATATCTTTAAGAGTTAAATCTACCCTTTCTGTTTTTGTTTTTTACAAATTCTAAGTAATACCAATAAAACGTCCAACAGCCTTTTTTACAGAAATGGAGAAGCCAAATATCAAATTTATTTGGAAGTGCAAAGGGCCCTAAATAGCCAAACATGTCTTAAAAATAGAAGAACAAATTTGGAGGATTAACCTTTTGACTTTAAAACATATTATTTCGCTTCAGTGGTAAAAACAGCATGGTACTGGCATAAAGGCAGACATATTGACCAATGGAACCTAATTGAGAAATCAGAAATTGATCCTAATATCTACAGTCTAGAAATTTTTGACAAGGTTGTGTAGCCTTCCCAGCTGGGAAAGAAGAGTCCTTTCATAGAATAGTGCTGTGAGAACTGGATCACCATATCCAAAAGGAAGAAATAGAACCCCTGTATGACTTCTTATACAAAAAATAAGTCAAAGTAAATCAAAGACCTAAATATAAAAGGTACAACCATAAAACTCTGAGAAGAAAATGTAGGAAAATATCTTCAAGATCTTATGGTAGGGGGTAGTTTCTTAAACCTTATACCCATAGCATGAACAACAAAAGAAAAATAGATAAGTGGGACCTACTGAAAAATAAATGCTTTTTCACTTTGAAGGATTTTGTCAAAGGAGTGAAAAAGCAGCCCACTCAATACAAGAAAATATTTGGCAGTCACATTTCTGAAAAGAGTTAAATATCCATGATGTATAAAGAGATCACACAACTAAATACGAAAAAGACAAACTACCTGATTAAAAATGATCACAAGTCCAAAGAAGGAATATAATTGGCAAAGAAACCCATTTAAAAAAACGTTCAACAGACAACCAGCAAGATGGTGACAGAGTAAGGTACTCCTAGAATCAGCTCCTGCTACAGGGCAGTTAGTAATCACTCAGAGCTAACTAAAGGACTTGTTTGGGGACTCCAGGAGACCAGAAGTGCATCCTGAAGCATCCTTGAAAGAGTGGAAGGAGGAAACTGCAGAGAAGTTTCCTAAGTAAAGCCAGTATTTACTTCAGCAGTCAATGAGATCCTGCTGAGATATGCATAAATGTAACCACTGTAATGACCTCCCAACCCCCTTAGAAGTCTCTTAGCCATATAAACTCATTTGTCCTTACATTTTCCCCTTTTTGGTCAAGGCCTTTTTTCCAGTTGCATTGCTAATTGGCACTTCGTAGGGATCCCTCAGTGCTGGGGAGGCTCATCCCCAGGAGTCATGACCCATGTTGGGAGAAGGTAATATATTTATATGCTGAGTTTGGCTTAGAGAGAGGCCACATTTGAGCAACAAAGAACCTTTTTAGGAGGTAATTCCAGGGCATGCTATAATACTAGGTTAAATTTCAATTTCAAAAGTAAATGTTCATAAGTACACTCTTCAATATAAAGGGTCTATCAATTGTCCATCCTCCTTCACTAGTCACTGTCCCTGTACTCAGGGGATTCTTGCTGTCTCACTAGAAAATATGGCAGAGCTCCCCAAGATGGGAGTTTGATATTCTTTTGGTTAGAGTGTGGATCTCCACCCGCTGTGACAATGCTATATGAACACTTGAACTTATTCATAGGTAATATAAGTATGTCCCACGCGAACTTCCTCCCATGCATGCCCATCACTGACAACCCACACCAATGATCCTCCCCTGCCACAGCTGCAACCATTCTGTGATCCAAAACTACTTCAAAATGAATCCAACAAAATAACTGAAAAAATTAATAAGAAAATAGAATAATATTTTTAAAAATAAAATATAAAACATTTAAAAATTGGAATAATAAAAAATAATAAAAGAATGTAAAATTATTTTTAAAAATTTAAAAATTGACATTATATCTTTCATCACTGTAAGATCTGTTGTCTTGTGTGTATATTGACATTTTCTTCCATTTATTCCCCCAGTGTCTTATTTTTTTGTCTTCATAGAAGCTTTAAGTTACAGAAAAGTAATGTACAGAATGAATTCTCATATACCTTCCATTCTCCACGTTTTCCCCAATCCCATATTAACATTTTACATGTGGATGGGGTACACCTGTGGTATTCTAAAATAGAGGTGCAGGAGTCTCTTGAGGGCATTGGCAGTGCCTGATAGAGGATAACAGGCCAATATGTCAAGCTTTCAAACTTGTTGTAAATAATTATGAAACTTATTCTTCAAGGGGTAAAGCTTGGTGTTTGCCATGGGACTGAGGGGAGGGAGAGGGAGGAATAAAATAGATGGAACAGGGAGCAATATGGGGGTGATGGAATTCTTCTACATATTCTTGCAATGATGTATACAGGCCATGTTAAGATTCATCAAAATTTATAAAAGTGTATGGTCCAAAATATCAACCATAATGTAAATCATTGACCATGGTTAGCAACGTTTCAATGGAAATGTTATGGCAATTGTATTAGTCAGCCAAAGGGGTGCTAATACAAAATACCAGAAACCAGTTGGTCTTTATAAAGCATATTTATTTGGGGTAGAAGTCCACAATCACCAGGCCATAAAGCGTAAGTTTCTTCTGTCACCAAATCCATTGCCACGTGTTAGAGTAAGACAGCTCCTGACGTTTGCCAGTGTTCAGGCTTCTTGGATTCCTCTCTTCCCAGGGCTGCATTTCTCTCCAGGCTTAGCTCTTCTGCTTCCTCCATAAGGTCAGCTGTAGACTATGAAGCTTTCTAAGGATTGGCTTCTCTCCACAAGTCCAGCTGTGAACTCTCAGGCAAAAGGCTCTTCTCTATTCCAGGGCCTTCTCTCCTTCCTCACCAGAACTCCAACATCAAAACTACTTCAACACTGTCATTTTCTGTGTCTTTTATCTTCAATTCCCTCACCCACCAAGGGATGGGGCTCAACACCCTACCGATGTGGCTCACTTAAAGCCCTAATCATAACTTAGTCATGCCCAGATTAGCAGACCAGTTTACAAGCATAATCCAATATCTGTTTTTGGAATTCATAATTACATCAATGGCTATACTCCACCTTCTGAATTCCAAAAATACATTACAATATTCAAAAAACCTTATTTCAGTAACAATTCAAGTACAAAATCATATCATAGGCAGTATAAAGAACTACAGTTTGTCTTGGGGCAAATTTCCATCCGCTGTAGAACTCTGAAACTTACAGAGCCATTTAACTGCTTCCAATACACAAATGGAAAGACAAAGTATAAACATTTTCATTATCATAAGGAAAAATTGGGATGTTAAACATGAGTCATGGATCCTCTACAGTTCAGTAAACCTGCAGGGCATCCTACATTCGATTTCAAAGTCTGAGAGTCATTCTTAAGATGATAGTTTCTTCTCTTTGGGGCTAAATCAGGATCCAGCATTTCCACAGGCTTACCCCGTGGCCATTTTCTTGGTTCCACACTCATCAAGCATCTGGGTGTCAACCAAGCTCCAGACCTCACCCTTCAAGAGTGTTGGGGTGATTTCCAGACATTACCTAATCTTTGGGTTAGAGTCTTAGCCTCTCTAGTACAGTGAGGTGAAGACAACATTCCCCTTAACCTTTGGCATACAGGTTCAACCCTCTCAAAGCAGCAAGTTGACAACCTGGCCTTCTCTAACCTTTGGCATACTGGCTCAACCCTCTCAGAGTAATTGGCTGGCCACCTGGCCTTGTCTAATCCCTGGGGGACAGGAGCACACCTCTCACACCTATGGGGTGCTGACCTTAACCACCCTAATCTTTGAGGAATGTGCTCCACCCTCCCTGTACCCTGGGGTGGCAAAACTCTTCCTAAACATCAGGTGGGAACATCCACCCTCTTCAACTGCTGGGGCAAACTCAACCTATCTGTACACATGGGTGGGGTTCCTCTCTTGGCCCAAGGCGGTGTCTTAATTCCAGATCTCAGCTTCCATGGTTTTCTTCTTAAAGTTGTTTCTCCTTCAATCTTTCCTTTCCATGTCCTCTTTTGTCCAAGCTGACAGTGGTTTTGTTCATACAGCTCCCTCAAAAACTTTTTTGGTTTAGCATGCAGGAAGCAGGGGTCCAAGCCATCAGACAGTAAGACTTTCCACAAGTCTTTCCTAGATAACTGCATCTTCAATTCTGATATACAAGTTCCAAGTTTAGTTAAGTCTTCAAATGAAGCACTATTGTCTGGGAGCTCAATTCCCAGAGGCTTGTAATTTCTGGGATCAGTTTTTGTTCTCTTTATGCCTAAGAGTTCAGTCATTAGCATATTTCTTTCATCTAACATTTTGCTGTAAGCTGCAAGGAGAAGCCAAGCCACATTCTCTGGGTTTACTTTGGAAAGTACTTCAGCTAAATGCTCAGGTCCACCATTTTCAAATACTCTATTCCATATAACACCAGGAGTTAATGTTGCTAAGTTCTCTGCAATTTTAAAACATGGATCATCTTTCCTCCAGTTTCCAATAATACATTCATAATTTACTTCTAAGGCATCATGGAAACTCTATTTAGTGTCCATATTGCTATCAACAGTCTCTTCAAAGCAGTCTAGGCCTTTTCTATCAAGCATTTCATAATTCCTCCAAAAAATACCCCTTATCCATTTATAAAACCATTCCAACATTTAGGTAATTACAAAAGCACTTCCCCATGCCTCAGTAACAAATTCTGTATTAGTCAGCCATAGGGGTTCTGATGCAAAATACCAGAAACTGCTTGGTCTTTATAAAGGGTATTTATTTGGAGTAGAAGTCCACTGTTATCAGGCCATAATGCATAAGTTTCTTCCCTCACCAAAGTCCATTGCCACGTGTTGGAGCAAGACAGCTGCCGACATTTGCCAGGGTTCAGGCTTCTTGGGTTTCTCTCTTCCTGGGGCTCTGTTTCTGTCTGGGATCAAGTCCTCTGTTTCCTCCACAAGGTCAGCTGTAGGCTGCTAGACTGTCTAGGCTTTTCTTCTCTCCATAAGGCCAGTTGTAGACTATCAGGTGAAAGACTTGTCTCTATCCCGGGGCCTTCTCTCCTTCTTCATGACTAAGATCTCTTACTTCCCGGGGCTTCAGCACAAAACTCCAGCAACAAAAATTCTCTTTGCCATACCTTTTATATTTTATTACCCACCCACAAAGGGGTGGGGCTCAATGCCCTACTGACATGGCCCAGTTAATGCCCTAATCATAACTTAATCATGCCCAGATTAGCAGACCAGTTTACAAGCATAATCCAATATCTATTTTTGGAATTCATAATTACATCAAACTGCCCAAGGGCTACAGTGATAGATGATGGGTATAGCAGCACAATATGTTGTAAACATAATTGACAGCACTGAAATATATATCTGAATGTAGTTAGAAGAGGAAATATTAGGTTGTCAATATAGTAGTAGAATAATTTTTTTCAAAATCAAATTGAATTTCACTACATAATGAGCCCAAACCTAAACCACGTGTTTTAAGTAATGGTACAATTGAAGAATTGATGTTTCATCAATTTTAATCAAGGTACTGCAGTCATCAAGGCAATAATAATAGGATAGTATTTTGGAATACATTATTTCATGCATGCTTTTTCTGAAAACCCGCAACTTCTCTAATAAAAATAAGAAGATAAAGAAAAAGAATATGTTGCTTCTGTTCCATATCTATTTTTAAAATTTTCTATTCTCCTGCTCTTATCAATTTCTAGCCTCATTTATTTGTGGTCAGAGATGATACACTTTATGCTTTCAATATTTTTTAATTTATTGAAAATTGTTTTGTGTCTTAATATATGTTCTATCCTGATAATGATCCATACACACTAAAGAAGAATGTGTATTTTGCTGCTTCTGTGTGAAGCCTTCTTTCTATATATGTCTATCAAGTGTAGTTGTTTTCTTTCTTTTCTTTTCTTTTCTTTTTTTTTTTTTTGAGGCACTGTGGGATGGAGATTGAACCCAGGGCCTCATATGTGAGAAGCCAGTGCTCAACCCCTGAGAAAAAAATCCTTCCCTGGTTTGGACTTTTCATGTATTTTGTTTGTTTGTCATTTTTGTTTTTTCAGGAGGCATTGAGAATTGAACCTGGGGCCTCCCATGTGGGAGGGGAGCTCAACAGTTTGAGCCACTTTCACTTCCAGATCAAGTATTTTTAGTGTATCATGAGTATCCTTTAAATCATATTTTCCTTATTGGTCTTCTGTCTGTATGCTCTAAACATTTTTTATAATGGTATATTAAACTATATTATTATTAATATAGAAATGTTTATTTCTCCCTTCATATCCTTCAATTTTTTAAATTAATTTTTAAAAGTTTTAGATCTGCTAGTACTTTATTGCCAAGGTGACCATCAGAAACTGAAATGATGTTACTAATGATCAGAACTGAAAAGATTGGTCTGAAAGAATCTCTCTGTGCATTGATCCCTATTTTACAGTTAGTATAAAAAGGCTGAATGTCATAGATTTAACTTGTGTGCAAGATACTCTGTGGCTTCAAGAAAAGAAGATACATATATTCATTTTAATGTGGACATTAAGCTCCAGAAGCATTTTGAAAAATTAACCAATGATGCAGCCATCTTTGCATTCAAACACTACCACCTTAAGAAAAGTTTTACCAGCACCAAGTGTTTTGCTTTCATGGAGAAGGAGGAAATTAAATCCAGGACAAATGTAATAGAGCTATATAAGTACCCCCACTGACTCTAAAAGAAAGAAATTGCAGTATTGACCAAGAAACCACTTTATCTTCATCTACATCAAACTTAGCACAAGGAATGGTTGTGACATGGAAGTCCTGGAACTTCTATGCATTTTACCACTCAGCAAGCTATCATAGCTCTGCATAGCACATTCACCCTTCAACAAGCAGGAAGCAGGCAGTACCCATGCCAGTAGGCCAGAGAAAGTCTGGTGCACAGATGTTCCACTGAATTTCAAGTCTATCACATCAGTGACAAAAAAAACTCTTTTGGACATGGGTTTAATATACATTTTGAGATATATTTTTACTCTTCTATTAATTATGCAATTAATTGTCTGTTTCCTAGTTTACCACTATACCTACTCTGCCTCCTGGAATACTGCAGTTGTGGGTAGGACATACTCATCTTCACAGCAATAAGAATGTCCTAGAGTTTACACATCTGCTCACTTTTGCTCTGGTATGTCTTTTTGATTTTTGAGGTAACTTCAAATTTGTATTGATGACTATGTTGTTTTTTGAAAAGTGAGCACATTTTTAGTCATGTTCATTACCTGTTATTCTACATCACAATGCTTTTCTTTCTGATGATTATTCAAAGGTTAAAGCAGGAATCATCTCAGAATAATTACAATTTTTTTGAGTATTCAGCTACCATAAAGTAGCTGACAGATGGTTTTATATTGTCTACTAAATCATGTAACGTAATCTAAAATTAGTGAGTCAGATGTTTATAAGATACTGCAGGAGTTACTGCTGTTTTTCTGACATCTGATTGTGAAACCTTAACACCTGCATACCTCTTCTTATAGTGATGAGAATGCACATCTGGAAAAATTATTCTATTTTCTTTCCTCATATAGGTAGACAGGATTGCTGTATTTCCTGCTTAGATACATTAGCATTCATCCATGCAAAAACATGCATGTCATTAGCTTATTATAGTTTGACTGTTTGCAATAGTTTGAACTGAAAAATGGGGCATAAATAAAACTTTCATAGTGTAAATGAAGTAATATTTGATTCACAGAACTTTGATTCATGGTGGGCTTTTTGTGGGTTAGATGTAGAACACACATATTTCAATATTCAATGCTTTAAATGAACAATGCTAGCATGTGGGGAAAGCAGTGTTAAGACGTCCTTCTTTTAAACTAGTGTTACACTTGTCATACAATTCAATATGTTTGCTTTTTAAATTATGTAACCAAAGTAAGATGTTTACCACTTGCATTTCAAGAAATCTAGTCTTTACTTTCAGCTCTCTATTAGGTCAATTCTGTTTACTAGATAAATGCTAATAAAAATTATATGAGCCTGAAAAAATATTCAAGCAAATCTAAAAAAAAATAATAATAATTACATTTTTTTAACCTGTTCAATTGGAAACTTAAAATTACCATATATTGAAATGGGTAAGATTTTGGAGAGAGTCTTTTAATTTATTTTTTATTTCAGGTAAACATGGTGGGTTAATTGCAATAATAAGAGATAAGGGGCTAACTTATTGCTCATTCCTCACTTGTTTAATCAGGTTTTTGGCTAGCAGTTAGGGGGCATCAACTTGTTTGATTTAGTAATGATGGCAAACAGTGGAGTAAGGGAGACTCAGACATGATGCCCATCAGACAATCACAAAAGACATACAATTTGTACAACTTGGTAATTTACTAAGAAATACTTGCAAAAATTTCTGGGTGGAAGTTTCATTTTTTAAGTAAATATGATTGTGAATTTTCCTTAAAAATCTTCAAAGCCAAGGCAAATCCCAGTTTCCTGAGTAAATTACAGAAATCTAAGATGCATTTAAAAGCACATACTGAGGAATTTCAGTCTTAGGTTATGTCCCAACAACCAGAGCAAACACTGAAATTACATCCTCTATTGAAGTAGATTGAATTGCTGTTTTTGTGAATTATTCTTCCCTATCTAGCTTCCAGAAATTTTCTTTTCCTTTGACAAAAAGAAAATCATTTTACTTTCCTCTATGAAGAGGAAATTCCTTCAGCCTTCCCAGTCATCTTTATTCTATCCATGTTTGCTGTCAATCTAGTTTTAAAATAATATAAATTGCAAACTTATTTATGCAAATACCAGTTATCCGAACCTAACCAATTGATCAACCCCTCTGGTTTGTCTTGAATTTTAAGAGGTAACTATTTTAAGCTGAAATGTCCATTCACATTGCAGCTAATGTCACAGCAGCATCCAATAAGAAGTTTCTCAGAACATAACTCTTAAATAATTTGTCCAGGTTCTTTCAGATGACTGTGACATTTAGGGAAGAGAGAGGTAGAGAAGTACATCCATCATTCTTATTCTAAGACAGTAAACCAGGGTATTTTTAAGAAAAAATAAGGCAGCCATCAATACATGATCTTTAGATTTAGATAGTCCCAATTACCCCAGTCCAGGAAAAGAATGTCATCCATCCATCCCATTCAGCTTAAATATATGGTGATTATAAGATCACAAATTCAGCAGTCTCCCAAACCATTACTGCATGGAGCCAGAGAGAAATCACATACTTTTACTTGAATTTTTAGGACATTTTTCATATGTAAGAAGAAACAAGTATTACCATGACTAAATGAACTTTATTATTCTACAAAATATCCACATTTTAATACACATGGGGAATTCTAACAATGGATATTTTCAACATTTTCGATCTTTACTAGTCTTGTCCCCCAAAAAATTGTGTAATTTCTATCAGATATTGTAAGATACACAATGCTTCTGGGAAGACATAATTTAGGATTCACAGTAGTTTCTGTAATGTAGATATAATACCAACAGTAAAACCACTTGAGTAAGGCAAATTTATTGAATTCAGTGATCAAATGTTACATATTTGAATTTTATATATCTAAAGTGAACCATTCTGTGAGTTTTAAAGTTTTACTTAATTTTATATATTCCATTTAACATATTCCATGATGTTTTATACAAAGGATATTATGTTTGATGCTTTAATATCATATGTAAACTCTGCTATAGATAATAAAACCAAGGCAAAAATTATCAAACATGTATAATTATTACTTGATTTTTACAATGTAAATTTAAATAACAGATATTAGATAAAAAAACTACTTTGAATAGCTCTGGAAAAAAGTTAAAGATACACATTGTAATATTGATGAGCTATGGAAAATGTACTTGATTCTAAAGCCTTGCATCTCAAAGTTTTTATAGCTTCTAACTTTTGAGGAAAAGTTACATATGGTAATGTTATTTTTAAATAATTTTCTTAGAAAACCCATTCAATGCTACATTAAATTGTTGTGGTGCATTTGTTACAAAATATATGATAACATCATTAGACTATTACCACTCATTATGGTCTATAGTGAACATTTGGTTTATTTTTCCATATCCTCTATTATTAACACAGTACTTCTTTGTAAATGCCAAATGAAAGAGAACTAGACAATAATTTAGGGACTGAATAATATCATGAACCAAGAAGTGGATGAGAATTGTGGTTAATAGCACAAATAAAAGAATGTTCTCCTATGGACTAGAACAAATGTACATAACTATTTCAAGATGATAAGACTATGGAGATGCATGGGAAAAATACAACTAATATAATCAATGGACTATAGTTAAAAGCAATATTGTAATATTCTTTGACCAATATCAAAGAAATGAATAATAGCTCAATGAAAATCCAGAGAAGAAAAATATGTTTTTGAATATTGTAAGAACACTTCAGTAGTGATAGGATATCTGCACTTAATTGTAAAGAAAGGACAGAATGTACATATAAGGAAGAGAGGATATATTGAATACTAGATTGTAAATAGGAAATGCAGAGACTAGGTGGATATTGCATGTTATGTCAGAAAAAATAAATAAATGTGAAAAACAGACCAGTGACTAATTGTTAGAAAGTAAAAAATTACCCAGAGTTGGGGAATATTATAGAGAAAATTGCACATTATTTCTGACTTTAAATAGTGTATTGCATAGACAGTGTTCCAGAGGGAAACTTATTATTTCTAAATGTGACAGGATGAGAAAATCATGTGATAATGATGAGTCAGACATGATAGCTCTCTATTCTCACTGAATGCAATTCATGAGCTTCAAGAAAAGGCAGAAACGAATTTCAGTGATTTTAACCTGAATATCAAGGAAAAAATGATACAAACAAAAATACAAAATATGTGATATCAATAATAAAATTATTCTGTTAGCATATGTGGTAGAAGGTAATTTCAGTTTTGATCTTAAAGTTCAGGAGATAGTAATTCAAATGAATTAAATATTGAAGATCAGAAATATATATATATATATATATGCTCTACTTGGAGGGACAGAGGAAATGAGAGTGGGTGTCATCACAGGAAAAGGAGAAAAGTGGAGATATATAGAGTAAGTGGAAACTAAATTTCAAGAAGAGAAATAATGCAATGAGATTCTTGCATTAAAAGGCATATGTACATAAGCAGGAAAGTAATGAAGGAAAAGAGAGTAAGAGGAATATTCACAGATAGGATGATATAGGTATGGAAATAGATATAAGCAGATATAGAAAAAATGATATAAAAATACAGTTATCATAGGTAATAAACATAAAGATAGATATAGATATAAATATGGTTGTAGCCATGACTATGAATATAGGCTTAGATAAAATCACAGAGCCAAATTTATCAGACAGTTCCAAATTATAACACATATATCAGTGTAAATATTAACAGTTCTCTGTTTTACTCACAAAAATATCAATTTTTGGATGAAAAAATTTTATGATTCCAATGTATAAAGATAGATATAGATATATGCATAGACATAACTCTAGATTTGTTGGTGTGCACACACGTGTAAATTTCTGACACATAGCTTATCTAGATACAGCTATTTTTCTATGAATAATTCCAATTCTTCCTATGAATTCTATCTAAATACCTTGCTAAATAGGTAATTTTGTCAATATTATGAGAGCTGTAAACATGTTTTATCATATAAAATCTTTCTGAGGGTTTCTTTAAAATCTGTTTCTCAAGCTGTACATGATGGGGTTTAACATTGGGGTTATAAGCCTATACAGCACTGAGTTGAGCTTGTCTCTGCCTGGGAAATGTTGCCTGGAGGAGGGATGCATATAGTTAAATAGTATTGTGCCATAAAACATATCCACTAAAATGAGGTGAGACGCGCATGTGGAGAATGCTTTGCACTTCCCTTCAGTAGACTGGATTTTTAGGATGGTTTGGTTGATATGATGTAGATATAAGAAATAAATGTGATCAGAAAGGCACTGATCCCCAAGGCACCTCCTTCCACTAAAACAAGCATGTCCACCACATATGTGGAAGAACAGGAGAGGGCCACCACTGGCTGGATGTCACCATAATACTGGTTAACCTGGTTAGACTTACAGAAAGACAGGTGGAACGTGAACACTATATGTAGAAGGGAATTAAGAAACGCCGTTGCCCAGGTTCCAGCAATCAGCTGGGCACAATGCATTCTTAGACATGATGAGGGTATATCGAAGGTGGAAACAGTTGGCCGCATACCAGTCACAAGCCAACATAGCCATAAGGAGGACCTGGGTCCCTGCCAGGGCAACCACAAAATACAGCTGCAAAGCCCACTCAACAAAAGAAGTGTTTTGCTTCTCAGTCAGGAGTTTCTCAAGCATCTTTGGAACAGTAGCTGATGGACAAATTTTCCAAGAAGCAAAACATGGGTTTGTACAGCTTTTTCTAATTTCCAATGGCCAAAAGAATGGTGCAATTTCCCACCAAGGTGACCTGATAGATGGGAGCAAAAATCACAAAAAGAGGATAGTGAAACTCTGGGAGTTCAGAGAGCCCTATAAGGATAAACTTAGTCACAGTGGTGAGATTGTAGATGTCTATCTCTTCTCTATACACAGTTCTATCTAGGGCAAATGAAACCAACATGCAAAGATTAGGATCATATACCTAGGAGCTTAGTGATAATCAACACTTGGAAAATAGTTTCCATCATGTTGATGAATTGTGTTAGCACTATTTTAATTGTGGATTTCAATTATTATAATTACTTTTTAAAAACATATCATACACTTATATTTCTTTGAATATTCATACTTGGTTATTGAAACCATTGTTGATCCATCAGGAGCATTTGCTATTTTACAATTCAGTGAAATATGATGATGCACTCCCCACCACATCTACTTAGACATATCTTTTTTGCATTGTACTATCTCAGGTTTTACAATTTATACCCTCACTCAATACTAATTATATGTTAGAACACAACATTATTTTTTTTCAAAGATTTTATTTATTTATTCATTTATCCCCCCCTTGCTGCTTGTGCTCGCCGGGTCAGCCAACCACGCCGTGCGGGCGGGCTTGCCCTCACCAGGAGGCCCCAGGAATCCAACCTGGGGCCTCCCACATGGTAAACGGGAGCCCTACTGATTGAGCCACAGCCACTTCCCCACAACATTATTTTTGACATACAAATTTTCACAACTATTAACAACTAAGCAGGGACATAATGGAAGTACACAAATAATTTTTCAGAGTAAGAATGAATGAATTGAATGCTACTTGGTCTCACAAAGTGATCCTATTAGAAAGGAATAAATATGAGAATGCTTCTTGAACTTCAAAATCATAATGTTATAATATGAACTTTAATCTTCTCAAGGTTTATACCATAATACAAATTAAATTTCAGCTTTAGAATCTAAATAAAACATTGTTGATAATGTTTTCATGTGACTTTAACATGAAACAAACATATTTTCATATATATTCAATAACTTTCCCCCTTAAGATTTAAATATTTGCCCATATGGGGTTTCAAATTTATATATGCTACAACACATTGATCTTATTTTACCCTGTTTAATTTTTAAATTTCATTTCAATATACCAAAAGAGCCCAAAACATCACTTTTTTTTTTGACATTTTCAGTTCTCTGTCTTCTACATATAGTTTTTTAATTATTTTTTTAAAGATTCTTAGATTACATAAATGTTACACAAAAAACATAGAGATTCCCATATGCCCCACCTCCTACACTTCCCACAACCTCCCACATAAACATCATTCATTAGTGTGACATATCACCTGCAATGGATATACACATCCTGGGGCTTTTCCATGAAGCATGGACCATAGTTAACATTGAAGACCACACTCTCTCCCACACAATTCTGCATATTAAATGATGATATAAAATGGCCAATATCTGTCATTGAAATGTCACTCAGGACAATTACCAAGTTTTAAAAAAAACCCTGTATTACCACTGCTTTACCTTCTCCCTGACCCCAGAGCATCCAGTGGCTACTGGCTCCACATTAATGTTGTAATTTCTTCCATTGCTTGAATCAAAATATATCTATAATAGAAAACTACTAAGTCCACTCTAGTCCATAGCTCTTCCCCCAATCCTGAGGAGTCTGGGATGGTGATGTCCACTCCACCTCCAATTGAGAAGGGGCCTATATCCCATGGATTAGATGCATGGGATTATCCTGCCTGCAGCTGCAGTCTCTCTCCATTCTCTGGGATGGTTGTTTTCTTCATTATCTCCCCATCAGTTGTCCTGGGTGATTCCATTGAGCTGTAGAGTAGGAGTTGTAGCTCCACTGAGATTCCAGGCCCAGGTGGCACATGGACAGCCCAAAGACTCCAGTCTCTGGTGTACACTTACAAACTCCATCACCATGTATAGGTTTGAACAGAAGGGACAGATTAATTATGTGCAGGGAAGACATATTTGAGTCCAACTCTTTCACTCTCAGGAGCACAAATTCCAAAGTAGTGTCCACTGGCAAGGCACCAAACTCTGGACCAATCCACCCTGACATAGGACCTACATGTCTCTAGAGCCCTCAGGAGCTCCTTTATTTGGGGTGGTATCCACTTTGGAAGTCTATGAGATCCTACGAGATATGCATTAGCATTACCTCTGGGATGACCTCCCAACTCACTTTGAAGTCTCTTAGCCATATGAACTCATTGGTCTTTACTTTTTCCCCCTTTTATTTGAGGTCTTTTTCCAGTCACATTGCCAGTTGGCACTTGGTAGGAATCCCTAGGTGCCAGGGAGGCTCATCCCCAGGAGTTATGTCCCATGCTGGGAGTAAGGCTATGCATTCATATTCTGAGTTTGACTTAGAGAGAAGCCACATTTGAGCAACAAGGAGGCTCTCAGGAGGCAACCCTTTTGTACCCCATAACAATAGGCCAAAAATATTTTAGTTTAATTTTAGTCTGTAAATGGACACTTAATAAGATTTTTTTCTGTCACTTTAGAAAGCGGTATCTTCTGATTAAAATAATTCACATGTACTTCGTGGAAAATTCAAACTGAAACTGTTTAGAAAATCAATGCAAAAGTCAGTATCTATGGTCCCCCTACACTAACTACCGCCACTCAATTCTTTTACGTGGTAGAAATTCTGAATGATTCCTTGGCTCAGATAAAATGTGCACCTTAAATGTTGCCATGTATACATGATTTCTTTTAGAAAATGGAATCATATTTTGTCTTTTTCTCCATTAATATTTAAATTAGAATTTCTGAAATTGATTGGAAAATGTTATTCTTTCTTTAATGCCATTCACTGTTATTGTATTTTTCATTTCTTTAAATAGCAAAATGTGTTCTAATTTAGGGAAAATAAACTCTTTTCCATGCTGTTCTTAATTAATGAAACTTTTGCAAAAAATTACTAAGCCCAAAATACTTAGATAACTTTCATGATTAACAAGAGTTTCTTAAATGAGTGCATAAAGAAAGGTGGAAGTAAAAAAACTACAGTCTTAAATCTTAGTTCTCAAATGATTAAGATTCTAGAAAAGAAAATAGTGAATATAAGAAATTATGGATACTTTTTGTTACATGAAACATAATACCTTACACAGCAAATATTAAATTGTATATGACTTACTCATTTTCATTTATGCTCACATTTATTATTTTGACTTATTTTTTTCTAAGCAAGGACTATGAGAAATAAGGAAATAACCTTCTGATAAACACATCAGATAGGTTGTACACCAGGCTACATGAACAAAGTGTAGCCTCAAAAAAGGATAACTTTTCCCTTAATTTTCCCCTTGAATGGTTAAATTTCTTTTTTTTATATAGTTTACAATTTAGACAGTACAGTTTAATAATTTTTGGTGATATTTATCATGTCCTGTGTCCATTACTGTAAGGTAATGAAAAACCTTTCCCATGACCACTAAATACCCCTTTTAATCTTAACTGTTCCTTCCTCCCCATCTCCCTGGGGCATATGACACTTCCCTGTCTTGACTCATGGCATGACAAGATTCATAATTACATGCCCTGTGTATTCCAACCTGCCTTTCCTAATCTACCCAACTTTCAACCCTGCTCCCCCAAACCCAGTAATATCACTACCCATCTGTCCTATCCCTCAATATGCAACTATATTCTATCACTTTACCATAGATTATGTCCACATGGGTGATGGCTCAAAGCCTACTCTTCTCTTTCACTCCCTTGTTAACCTTTCTTTCAGACAATGGTTCTCAGAGACTGCTCACTTTCTTCCGTTCAAATCAGTGAGATCATATATTGTTCATCTTTCAAGGCTTGGCTTGCTTCACTCAACATAAGGTCTTCAAGATTCATCCATGTTATTCTGTGTGTTAGCACTTAATTCCTTCTTACAGCTGAGTAATATTCCATTGTATGTATGTATCACATTTTGCTTATCCATTCATCGGTTGATGGGGACCGGGGCTGACTCCAACTTTGGGCAATGGAGAACAATGCCACTATGAATATTGGTGTGCATATATCTGTTTGTGTCTTTGCTTTTAGTTCTTCTGGGTATATACCCAGCAGTGGAATTGCTGGATCATACGGAAGATATATTGTTAGTTTTCTGAGGAACTGCCAAACGGTTCTCCACAGTGGCTGAACCATTCCACAATCCCATAAGCAGTGGATGAGGGTCCTTGTTCCTCCACATCCTCTCCAACACTTGGAATCTGCTGGTTTTTTTTTGTTGTTGTTTTTTTTTTTTTTTGATAGATGCCATTCTGATGGGTGTAAGATGGTATCTCATTGTAGTTTTGATTTGCATTTCCCTGATAGCAAGCGATAGCAAGCATTTTTTCATGTACTTTTTAGCCATTTGTATTTCTTCCTTGGAGAAGTCTTTTCAGTTCACTTGCCCATTTTTAAAATGGGTTGTTTGTCTTTTTATTTTCAAGGTGTAGGATTTGTTTATATATGCAGGATATTAGGTTCTTATCAGACATATGGTTGCCAAATATTTTCTCCTATTGGGTAAGCTGCCTTTTAATTTTCTTAATAATGTCCTTTGAGGTACAGAAGTTTTTTTTATTTTGAGGAGATCCAATTTAGTTTTTCTCTTACTGCTCGTGCTTTGGCTGTGAAGTTCATGAATACATTTCCTATTACAAGGTCCTGTAGATACTTCCCTACATTATCTTCCAAGGTCTTTATGGATTTGGCTCTTATATTTAGATCTTTGATCCATCTTGAGTTTATTTTTGTATAAGGTGTGAGATGGTATTCTTCTCTAATTCTTTTGTATATGGGTATCAAGTTCTTCAAGCACCACTTGTTAAAGAGGCCATTCTCTCCCAACTGAGTGGTGCTTGGTAGCCTTGTCAAATATCAGATGACTGTATGTGTGAGGATTTATATCAGAACTCTCAATTCGATTCCATTGGTCAGTAGGTCTAACCTTGTGCCAATACCACGAAGTTTTGATCACTGTAGCTTTGTAATATGTTTTAAAGTCCGGTAATGTGATACCTCCATCTTCATTTTTCTTTTTCAATATGTCTTTGGCAATTTGGGGCCTCTTATCTTTCCAATTATATTTTGTAGCTAGTTTTTCCAGTTCCTTAAAAAAATAGTGTTGATTTTTATTGGGATTGCATTAAATCTGAAGATTAGTTTGGGTAGGATAGACATGATGCTGATGTTTAGTCTTCCTATCCATGAACAGGGAATATTTTTCCATTTATTTAAGTCTTCTTTGATTTCCTTTAACAGTGCTGTGTAATTTTCTGTGTATAAGTCCTTTACATCTTTAGTTAAATTTATTCCTAGTTATTTAATTCTGTTAGTTACTATTGTAAATGTCATTTTTTTTCTTGATTTCCTCTTCTGATTGCTCGTTATTGGTGTACAGAAATGCTACTGACTTTTGAACTTTGATCTTATAGCCTGCAACATTACTGAACTCCTTTATAAGTTCTAGAAGCTTTGTTGTAGATTTCTCTGTGCTTTCTATCTATAGGATCATGTTGTCTGCAAATAATGAAAATTTTACTTCTTCTTTTAGAATCTGGATGCCTTTTGTAACATTTTCTTGCCTCAGGTCTTGAGCAAGTACTTCTAAGACAATGTTAAATAGGAGTGGTGATAAGGGCATCCTTGTCTTGTTCCCGATCTCAGAGAGATGGCTTTTAGGATTTCACCACTGAAGATGATGTTAGATTTGGATATTTCATATATACCACTTATCATATTCAGAAAGTTTCTTTTTTTCCTATCTTTTGCAAGGTTTTTAGCAGGAAAGAGTGCTGTATTTTGTCGAATGATTTTTATGCATTTATAGAGATGATCATGTGATTCTTTTCTTTCAATCTGTTTATGTGGTGTATTACACTGATTGATTTTCTTATATTGAACCATCCTTGCAAACCTGGGATGAAACCCACTTGGTCATGGTGTATAATCCTTTTGATATGTTGTTGAATGCGATTAACAAGTATTTTGTTGAGGATTTTAGCATCTAGGTTCATTAGAGAAATTGGTCTGTAATATTCCTTTCTAGTGGTATCTTTGTTTGGTTTTGGTATTAGGGTAATGTTGGCATTGTAGAATGAGTTAGGCAATATTTCTTCTAATTATATTTTTTATAAAAGCTTAAATAGAATTGATGTTAGCTCTTTCCAGATGTTTGGTCAAATTCAGCTGTGAAGCTCTCCGGTCCTGGGCTCTTCGTAGTTGGGAGGTTTTTGATGACTGATTCTCTTTACCTTTAATTGGACTGATAATTTCATCAATTTATTCTTTCATCAATGTAGGTTATTTGTGCATTTCTAGAAACATGTCAATTTCCTCTAAATTATCATTCTTGTTGGCATATAATTTTTTAAAGTATTCTCTTATGATACTCTTTATTTCTGTGGGGTCAGTAGTGGTATCCTCTTGCTCATTCCTTATTTTGTGTGTTTGCATCTGTTCTCTTTTTTTCTTTGTTAGTCTAGCTAAGGGTTTGTCAATTTTATTGATATTCTCAAAGAACCAGCTTTTGGTTTTGTTTGTTTTTTCTATTGCTTTTTTATTCTCTATTTCATTTAGTTCTGCTCTAATCTTTGTTATTTCCTTCTTTCTACTTCCTTTAGGTTTAGTTTGTTGTTGTTTTTCCAATTCCTCCAAGTGTGCAGTTAGGACTACAATTTTAGCGTTCTTCTTTTTTAATATATGTATTTATGGCTATGAACTTCCCTCTCAGGACTGCTTTTGCTGCATCCCATAGGTTTTGAAATGTTGTGTTGTTGTTTTCATTAGTTTCAAGGTAGTTACTGATTTCTTTTGAGATTTCCTCCTTGACCCATTGTTTGTCTAAGAGTGTGTTGTTTAACTTCCATATCCTTGTGCCTTACCTGTTTCTCTGGCCCTTAGTGATTTCCAATTTCATTCCATTGTGATCAGAGAAATTACTTTGTATAATCTCAGTTTTGCTTAATTCACTGAGAGTTTTTCTGTGGCCTAACATATGGTCTATCTTGGAGTATGATCCATGTGCACTTGAGAAGAACGTAGATCCTGCTGTATTTGGGTGTAGTGTTCTGTATTTGTCTATTAAGTCCAGGTCCTCTAATGTATTGTTGAGAGTCTTTGTTTCTTTTTTGATTCTCTATCTAGATGTTCTGTCTAATGATGATAATGGTGTATTAAAGTCCCCTGCTATAATTGTAGAGGCATTTATTTCTCCACTTAACTTTTCCAGAGTTTGCCTCAAGTATTTTGAGGCACCCTGATTAGGTGCATAAATTTTTATGATTGTTCTCTCTTCTTGAGAGATTACCCCTTTTACTAATATATAGTGTCCATCTTTGTCTCTTACAATAGTTTTGCATTTAAAGTCCATTTTGTCTGATATTAGAATAGTTACTCCTGCCCTTTTTTGGCTATTGTTAGCCTGTAAAACTGTTTTCCAGCCATTTATTTTCAGCCTCCTTGAATCCCTTGTTCGAAGGTGGATTTCTTGTAGACAGCATATAAATGGATCATATTTCTTTATCCATTCTGCCAATCTGTATCTCTTGAGTGGTGAATTGAATCCATTAACATTCAGTGTTATTACTCGCAATGAATTTCTTACTTCAGCCATATATTCTTTGGATTAATGTATGCCATCTGTTGTTTTTTTCTGATTTTGTCTTTTTATTTGTTTTTAAACTCTCTTCCAACTCTCTCTCCCTTGATTTTTCCTTTCAACTTGTAGTACTTGCTTTAGTATTTCTTGAAGTGCCAGTTTCTTGTTGACATACTCTCTTAATTTCTGTTTATCTGTGAATATTTTGAACTCTCCATCATTTATGAATCTCAGTTTTGCTGGATAGAGAATTCATGGCTGGAAGTTTTTATCTTTTAGTACTTTGACTGTGTCATACCACAGTATTCTTGCTTCCATGGTTTCAGATGAGAAATCAGCAGTTAATCTTATTGTGCTTCCCTTGTATGTGATGGTTTTCTTTTTTCTTGCTGCCTTGAGCATTGGACAGTTTGACAAGTATATGTCTTGGAGTTGGCCTGTTGGGATTTATACTGTTTGGGGTGTGCTTTGCTTCCTGTATCTGCACATCCAACTCTCTCAATAGGGTTGGGAAGTTTTCAGCCATTATTTCCTTCAACACTCCTCTGTTCCCTTTCCCTTCTCTTCTCCTTCTGGGATGCTCATAATGTGTATGTTTGTGCGTTTTGTGTTGTCTGTTAAATCCCTGAGTCCCTGCTGGATTTTTTCTGTTTTTTTGTCTATCTGTTCTACTATCTGTTTGATTTCAGCTGTATTGTCTTCCACATCACTGATTCTTTCTTCTGCCTGTTCAAATCTGCTGTTATGTGAATCCAGCATTTTTTTAAATTTCTTGGATTGTGCCATTGATCAACATCATATCCATTATCTTTTTGTGTATGTTTACAATTTCTTCAGTATGTTCTCCCAGTGTCTTCTTTATATCCTTAATCTCTTCCTTCACTTCATTTAGTTGGTTCATGATATTTGTTTGGGAATCATTGATTAGTTATTCGATGTTCTGCATATATTCCTGGTTTTTAGTTTGTTCTTTGGAGTGTTCCATGTCTTCCTGTTTCTCAGTGTGGTTTGTAATTTTTTGATGCCCTCTAGTCATCATTTTATCTGGCTGGGTTTATTCAGTTGATTAACTTCTCTTTCTCATCTAGAGTTTTATTTAGCTGGTGGTTCTGTGTGTGTGTTAAGTATTCTCTTTGACACTTTTTCTTCTTATTTTGTTTCCTTACTTCTTTCGATGTTACGAATCTCAACTGATTGCTCCACATCACACTGGTCTGCCCACTTCTAGATGACCCAAGCTTCTCTCTCTGTGTGCCCACAGCACAAACCCTCAGGAAGAACCCCGTCCACAATCAGCCATCCCCAGAGAGCCCATCAACGAGTACCCTCCTAAACTGATGCTATCTTGTCTCCTGTTTAAATTTCTTAAGTAAAAGTTTTCATTTGGTATAAACAACACAGAATTTGTTCATGTGGGGAGGGCACATATAATAACAAACTCTCCTTTTGTAGCAAAAATCTCAGGTCTTTGCCCATATATTTAGAAAAATAGTAGTGATATTTTCTTTAATAATATATATTTGAGGAAAAAAATCTATAACTTTTCTTATTAAACAATAGATTGATAGCTTATTTTCTTCTGAATCTTAAAAGCTCTTATGAAGTTCAGTCTCCCAATTTGCCTTCTTACATTACTGGGTGTAAGTATAAGCATAGGAGTACATGAAATATGCATTTTGACATCAGCATTTTTCATATCAGAAAAGCCAACCATCTAATTAGAGTATAGAAAAGGGGGTAAATGCTTAGGTGTAGCCTTATATAGAAAATTATCCAGAAATTAACTTTCTCATTATTTCTGAATTTCAATTTTACATTTGGTCAAATGGAAATGGAATCTTCTCTCAGTTGCAAATAGTAACTTCAAGTTTCCTCATTATAGAGAAAAGAAACTGCTTTCATGAAGCAAAATAATCACAAATAATTTTTAAGAAAAATTAAAACCCATAATGTGATAGTGCTTCACATCTAAGAGGACGGTTAAAATAAAAATTCAAATTTATATCTGTCAGAGCTTGAAAGGTGTTGTATTTCAACATGGAGGTAGATGATGCCGGGCATGATTCAAAGAGAGATTGGGATCAGGGGACCTCCGTCCATGTGGAATGCAGGCAAGTTTATTTAGGCTGAAGCTGCTTTTTATACTACAAAGCTGATAACAAAAGTAGGGTGTCCTTCACTAGTTCCTCTGCTTGGCATGTAAGAGTGCTGCCTGTTTCTGTGTTCCTAGACAATCTTTCTTAGAAATTCAGACAATAACTTTTTAGTGGTGAGTTCATTCTGCTCTGCCTCCTCCTACTGATGTCTGCAGTATGCAGTGTCCTTGGAGACATTTACTAATGTTTGTCTGCCAGGAAGCACACTTTCTAAATGCTTAACCCTTTATGCTCTGGCTCTCAGCATCTTTTCCAACAATTCCCACTTTTTTGTTTTTTTGTCCAGGGTGACTGTGCCTGTCTTAGTTTGCCCTCCTCTGAAGGTCTTACCCATCTCTGGCCACCAGCCAATCTCCATGGACAGGGTTTGAGAGTTAAGGGTTTTAAGCACAATCAAGTTATTGGCATGGCTGGCCTTTTCAGCCCTATTATTGTGGGATAGCAGAGCTTTGCAAATGCCTCCTCATACTGTTAAGAGTAGCAGAGCACCAATGATCACCACACCAAAGTTAGCAAGTACAGATGTTGATTTTCACCAATGTAAGGGGTTTATTTTATTTAATTGATCTGTCACTGATTGCCAAAATTCACTACCTGGAAATATAGTAAGTTGATTTTGAGACATGCTCAAAATTCTTTTTTGAAAATCTGTAATTTCTATAGATAAATTTGTGTGGTGACCTATTAAATGATTTTTAATTTTTTTCCCATTCATAGTGGGAATCATTGTATGAGAGAGGAGTGATAAAAAAAGCACTTTCATTCCAATGACACTTCAATCCTTGTTTCAAATTCAGATAATACACCTGATCTCCTATTTGTGTAACAGCCATCTCTAAGTCATTAAGCCTAGTATTAATTTGTTCATCAATATATGCCTGACTATGCCATAGCTCACTAGTATTTTTATGCCAATTTCTAACATACTGTCATGTTTGGATAGTCGCATGTAGGGTAGTTTCTGCCACAGCAACAGATGTAATAATACCTATAAGCCCTAATACAGCAGCTATAATTAATCCAATTAAACGTTTGGTTCTTTTCAAATAATGATTTAGAAAATGCCAAAGAATTTGACTCTCAGGGAAAGACTGCCAGCAGCGATTCATGTGACCCGGAAGCCATACTTCACGACGCCATCACCCCATTAGAACCACAGTAGAACTCTCCTGTAAAACAGATTCTGATACACAAGTGTAAAGGGAGCAATTGCAGCAGAAAAATCATGTTTGATTAATGCTCACTGTTCCTACCATAAAAACAATGGGATCCCGTACACATACTTTAAGAAATTCACTGGATTTTCTTTTTAAACTGGTAATATTAGTTTTACTGCCTTGCCATTCAAAAATTGGGCTAGTTCCCAAAAATAATTTCCACAAATAATTTTTAGTTTTGTTAAGTTTAGTGTCCCATAGTTGTGGGATGTCTTCCCTGATGAGTCCAATTTAGTGACTATTTAAGCTTATGATGTCCCCAAAATTCCAAAAATAATGATAGCTTTCAGTAGTTGTTTTTGTTGAATTACTAATTTTTCAACTCACGGTTGTGTTTACATTAGGTTTCATTATCCCTATAGGGGCCTGATTCTTTACAATTCTATAGGAATTAATAAAGAGTACAACCTCAGGTGAAACATGGTATGTATGCCATTTATCACTTTGTACTATGATTTTGGGGCTGTATACATGGATCGATGTATCCTATGCAGATAGGTCATTCAAGAAAAGGCAAGGTTAAATTTTCAATAGATTTTCCTTTCTCCTCAGGTTTTAGAGGAAGGCGAGAATCAACGGGCCCAGGAAAACGAAAAAACTAATCAATATAAACAGGGTAGGATTTGTCTCCCCAAGTCAACAATTCTAAAAGAGGTGAATTAGTAATATAAGCACAATATGTATAATTATGTGAAGGTGCACTATTTACTACTGTGGTGGTCAAGGTAAGCATAGCAAGGAATAATTGTGTTAGAGTGACATTCTGCCTTTTAGAAGTTAACAACTTTTCTGCTTTTTGTGTCAGCGTCTTCAGCTTATTCATGTCTAGGTTTCAGACGTCTGGACAGGACCCAAAGCTGGTCTCCTTTATCTGTAATGATAAGAGCAAAACCTCGACCCTATATCCTCACTTACCTTCTGCCTTCTCCCATTTATTATTATCTTTTTGCTTTCAATAAACTAGGTGTCTAATAATTGTTTCTGTATTTTTGCCTGATTTTTGCCAGAAATGCTCTGCTGCTGATGTATATGATTCTGACGTTTGGCTTAAAAAAATTATTGTAAATAGTGCTTGATATAATTGTTCTCGCACCTCACCATTTCCCCCTTTTTTGTTTTTGTAGCATTTATAAATAGAGGTTTAACTGTTAATTTTTTATGCTAAGTGTACACACATTCACATGCTTACTAAATCAGGGGATACACTGATATACTTGGTTTATTTTTGGCTAGAGTCTTATATAGACACAAGATAAATGTTAACATGTATATTTAGTTTAATAAGCTTATACTGACAATTAGGGTGAGAAACATAAATAACATAACTAATTAAAAGATTTAGTCAATATTGAACAAAGTTACAGAATGACATATAAAGAGAGCAGTCTTATATATATATATACATACCAATATTTAGCTTTTAGCTAGGAAGTGTTGAAATAGCAACTGATATTAGTGTTTTGGTTGACTGTGTTTAGGATTAATGAATTTGATACTATAGATGTCAACTTGTGAGTATTTTGCTAATTCCTGAGGAAGGGGCCAGCCTCCTCAGGAAGGAACAGAACACTCCCTGGGCGGTACATTTTAAGGTTTATGCATCAATCCCTGGGAGAGTGGCCAGCTCCTCCAGGGAGGAATACAACACCAATTGAAATACACTTTATCTTTTTTAATTTGTTACAAAACATCCTTGATATACTTATTATTTAATTTCCAATATTTTTCCTGAAATGTGAAAAGTGTTAACTAGCAAGGCATTTGTTTGTTGACTAACAAAGTTTTCTGCATTTTAGTCTTTTTAGGCTTGAACAATACTTACCAAAACTTTTTTTTTTTTTTAAGATATTTAGTTTCAGGACTGTTCAAATTCAAAACAAAAGATCTCTATATATACTTAATAAAATATCTTTATGTGTAACTTACAAGTTATTAAATTATTTATGTATGCAATGTATTGTATTGAAGTTTTGATTAGTATTTAATTATATTATACATAATTCATAACTACAGTAGATTATACAATAACAGACATCCAATGACTAAACTTTTATTTCTTAAGTGTTTAAGATTCTTTGTAGCATGATTAGAATGACCTCAATTTCTTTACTTTGTATAATTTGAGGCATAGGTAAAAACAAATTAGTATTTCCTATTTGGGCTGTGGGGTAATACATTAACTTGTAATTTTAATATTTGCATTGGTTTTGTTGTTAACATTATAATTAGAATTGGGGCTGTTGCTTACAGTGTTGAATATAAATGATTTATTGTTGGCTATTTTACAGGAAGGGGAATGTGGGCTGGCTTGACTTGTTTAAGAAAACATTAAAGAAAGCTTTAGCAAGTTTTAAAACAAAGTGATACTGGCATAGCTGGATAATCTTTTTTTGCAAAGAACTAGCAATATTTGGGACCACTGCATGCTGCAGGGATGTTATTTTATTTTACTATAATTTGCTGTTATGCACTACCCTGGCAGCCTGCTTTCTTTTGGTAGTTATAACTAAAAATTATGATTAATAACATTTTATTTTATTTACTATTACATTGAGACATTGTTATATTTTCAGGAATTTTATACACATTTTAAGTATTCATATGAACTTTTTATTCATATAACTTTAATTTTTATAAAATTAGAAATTTTAATTATACAACAGTTTTAAATACTTCATCCAACTTATATCACATGAACTTAACTATTTTTAGTATTTTACCTTTTTTTTAGGTAAAAGACCAAGTTATTTGTGACAGTTTGAAATAAAATCTTTCAGGATTTGACTTTGAGAAAGCAGGTTAAAACATTGTGTTCTTTTTAAAAGTGATAAGACCTGTTTCTCCATGGAAATGATAAGGTTAAAGTACAAGAAACTATTTTGATAAAACAGACTTCCTTTATTGCATACTGATTATTTAGGAGAAAATCTTTGTAAACTTTTACTAAAACAGACTACTGATTTGAGAAACTTTGAGAAAGAATAAAATTTTAAATTTATATTATTATATTGTTTTACATTAAAGCTTTTAAATTTTTGTAGATAGACTGCTTAAATTTTACTTAGCTTTGACCACAAAAATTCCTTTTTCACAACCCTTTTGCACTTTTATATTTATTCAGGTTTTGTCCCACATTTTACTTTGTTTTAATAACTAGTTATTTTTATCTTAGGGTAAAATTACTCTGTTTTCTTTAATAATTAAAGCACATTCTATATACCTTCCATACTTAAGTTACACAATAATTTTGAAAACTATTTCCAGGCAAACTTCTGACAATGTATAACTACCATCAACAACAAACAAACTTGTTAGAATAATGATTTAATTTCAGTATAACTATTTTTATTATTTTAAACTAATATCCATATTTCTTTATTAATAGAAGTGCTTATTTAATTTTTGGCCATTTGAATAGAGCTCTTATAATAATCTTCATTTATCAATTTAATATTACCATCTAGGGGTATAAAAATATACACTGACACTGAACAGACAAATACAAAAAGAATTATGACACACTAACAGAAACAAAAAGCTTACTAATTTGACCAATAATTTTCACTCCTTTCGTATGGCTGTCTTCAAGCCCTCCAATATTTCACATCTTTGATTTTACTGTTTTTAAGATTATTTTTCTGGAATCTGTGTTACCTGTAATATATAAGCTTGTTCTTTGAAACACTTTTGTTTGTAATCAGCAACCAGCCAGGACAACTTAAACAGCATAAATAGAGTTAAGCTCTAATTTAGCAGTTTATACAGATATTTAACATGTGTATTTTGGATTACTACTCTTTAGGAGTACACTTAGGCTTGAAGTTCAGATTTTTTGGATAGGCCCTTTAATTTCTGTTCTTATATTTGGTATACTCAGTGAAGGAGTAATAAACTTAGTTTCAGCTAAGATCGACAGCTGTACTGCTTTTGGTAACTGCCTTAAATTCTGTTACAGGCCGGAGTGAACTGCTCTGTTGCTGACTGGGTAGATTTGAGCAACCTGGGAAATGTGCTCATATTGTTTGTCTGAGGGCCTTGAGCAAGTTCCGCTTGGAATTTTCCCGACTTATTAATGAGACTTCCATTTTTATGATATTTAGCATGGCATTCCTTGGCCCAGTGTAACCCTTCTTGGCATTTTGGACACACACGAGATGGTATTGATTTATTATTGCCACTAGATGGAGCGCTTACACTAATTTTGGCTTGGCAATCTTATTTCATAAGACCTGGTTTCCAACATTTAAAACAATTTAAATTATTATTCATAGGACTATGTTCCTTTAGAGCAGCTGCAAGAAGGTTCATGTTATAGGTATTAGGCCCAAAGTTTTGACATGTTTTTAAAACTTGTAAAGTACTGCCATTTGCCTTTATAGGACATAAGTCTTTTTTTTTTTTTTTTTATTATGGGTAAAAATCAAAATTCTCACAATACATACAAGCATTTGCAAAATGATATATAAATATTTATGCATATATGTGTATTTGCTTACAAAAATGTTATATATATATATATACATACATATATTTTAAGAGGTGCTTAGATTACCCAAAATATTACACGGAACCCACTGGGATTCCCATGTTGCCCACGTTCCACACCTCCCACCACATCCCACACAAACATCTCCCACAGTGTGGCCCACCACCTTCAATGAACTTACACATCCTGGAGCCTTGCCACCAACCATAGACCACAGTTCACACTGTAGACCACACTCTCTCCCACTCAGTTCTGAGTGGTGTGTGCTGATTTAAAATGGCCTACATCCATTGCCACAACAGTACTCAGGACAACCTCCAACTCCCAAAGAAGCCCCTGTATTTCAAATGCTCATCCCACCCTACCCAAAAAATGTCAAGTGGCCACTGACTCCACCTCATTGTTATAATTTCTTGCATTGCTAGAATCACCATATGTGAGCAAGAGAATACCATCAAGTCCGCTCTAGTCCATAGTTCTTCCCCAATCCAGAGGCAACTGGGATGGTGATGTCCACTCCAACTCCAAGTGAGAGAGGGCTTATATCCCATGGATATGGTGGGTGGGATGATCCTGCCTGCAGATGCAGGCCCTCTCCATTCCCTGGGATGGCCATTTCCCATCATTGTCTCCTCACCAGGTGACTTGGATGAGTCCATTGAGCTGTAGGATAGGAGTTGCAGCTCCACCTAGATTTCATGCACACCTGGCACATAGGTAGGCGGGAGGCTCCAGTCTCTGGAGGTATACCTAAGAAACTCCAGCATCACATGTAGGTTTGAATAGAAGGGACTGGTGAACCATGTGCAGGGAGGACTTATTTGAGTCTAATTCTGTCACTCTCAGGAGCACAGATTCCAAAATAGAACCCACTGATAAGGCATCAGTCTCTGGGGCTATCCCCCCTTATATAGGACCAGGGTGTCTCCGGAGCTCTCAGGAACCCCACTGAGTGGGGTGATAGCCACTTAGATGTTCTATGAGCTCCTACTGAGGTGTGCATAAGAGTTACCTCTGGGATGACCTCCTGACTCTCTTTGAAGTCTCTTAGCCACTTGAACTCATTTGTCTTTACCATTTCCCCCTTTTAATCAAGGTCTTTTTCCAGTTGTGTTGCCAGTTGGCAATTGGGAAAAGTTTTCTATTAGCAATAATCGTGCCTCGGATAAACCTCATTGGCTACGATACTGCCACTGCACAAAGCTGCCAGTTGGTACTTGGTATTAATCCCTCGTTGCCAGGGAGGCTCATCACCGGGAGTAATACAAACAGATATATGCACACCAATGTTCATAGCGGCATTGTTCACCTTTGCCAAAAGTTGGAATCAGCCCCGGTGCCCATCAACAGACGAATGGATAAGCAAAATGTGGCACATACATACAATGGAATATTACTCAGCTGTAAGAAGGAACAAAGTGCTAACACATGGAATAACGTGGATGAATCTTGAAGACCTTATGTTGAGTGAAGCAAGCCAGGCACTGAAGGATGAACAGTATATGACCTCACTGATCTGAACTGAGGAAAGTGAGCAGTCTCTGAGAACCATTGTCTGAAAGATAGGTTAACAAAGGAGAGTAAGGGAAGAGCAGGCTTTGAGCCATCTCCCATATGGACATAATCTATGGTAAAAGGATAGAGTGTGGTTGCATGTTGGGGGATGGGGCAGATGAGTGGTGGTGTTCCTGGGTTTGGTGGTACAGCACTGGAGTATGGGTGGATTAGGAAGTGCTGGTTCAAATCCCCAGGGCATGTAACTGTGAATCTTGACATTCCATGGATTGGGAGAGGGGGGTATCATGGGCCCTGGGGAGCTGGGGAGAAGGGAACAGTCAAGATCTAATGGATTGTTTGGTGGTCATGGGGAAGGTTTTTCATTACCTTTCAGTAATGGACACAGGACATGGTAAATATCATCAAAATTATTAAACTGTATCATCTAAATTGTAAACTATACTGTAAATCACTGACAATGTTTAGTTGCTATATTTTGCTATCTGCATAATAGTTATAACAATACTAACAACCAAAAAAGGGGGGGGGACTTAATATGGGGTGGGGAACGGGGGGTGGTTTGGTATCTGGGAGTCTCCGGCACTCAGTGTGTGTCTTTGCTGTGACCTAAAACTTCTTTGAAAATTAAATGAAAAATTGGGAGACAATGGGGATTGAGAGGAGGAAGGTGTCATAGCACACCAGACATCTGATAACACAGTGATAAAGGAAAGGAAAAAAGGGAAAAAAGAAAAGAGAAAGGAAATAAAAATGAATATATATATATATATATATATATATATATATATATATATATATATA